>PITA01016919.1:0-44927 GCA_004023965.1 Spilogale gracilis | reverse complement strand
TGCCCATCAACAGATGAATGGATAAAGAAGATGTGGTACATATATACAATGGAATACTATGCCTCCATCAGAAAGGATGAATATCCAACTTTTGTAGCAACATGGACTGGACTGGAAGAAATTATGCTGAGTGAAATAAGCCAAGAAGAGAAAGTCAAGTATCGCATGGTTTCACTTACTTGCGGTGCATGAGGGGTAACCTGGAGGACAGTGGGAGAAGGAAAGTAAAGGGGAACTAGGGTAATCCAGGGAAATAAACAAAACAACAGAGACTTTGGACACAGAAACAAACTGAGGGACTTGGAGGGAGGGGGATGGAAGGATGAGAGAGCCTGGTGGTGGGTACTGGGGACACCTAAAGCATGGAGCACTGGGTGTGGGGAATGGGGAATGAATCTTGGAACACTGGGGAAAAAAAATTAAGTAACAATAAAAAAAAAATTTGAGAAGCACTGCTCTATGATACTGCTGCAATCCAAACACTCACCCTCTCCTCTGAACTCTCACAGCCTTTGCTACCTGTGCCTCTTACTTGGCGGGTCCTCACACCTCTCCTGAACAGGCATCTAGCTGCACCTGGGAGCCCAGCTTGAGCTTCACATGTTCTCTCTGCAGGGAAGCAGATGCGCACACACCTGAAACTTTTTGTTTCTACCTGCATCTCTTCTCCTTCCTTCTTCTAAGGGAACCTCAATGATCATGGGAGAATGACCTCCCCTCACTCTTATTCCAGTGGCTGAGATGGGGCCACCTCCAGTCTCATGGGAGAGGAGGTCTGTTTCACCCCATCTTCAGTGGCAGGCAATGAATTAAGCCAGTGACACCTAATTTCAGAACTTTTGTAAGGACTAAAGACAAAGAAAAGATCCCTTTGCACCAAGACTGATAGTTATAAGGAAGATAGAAGCCTGAAAATTTTGAGGTCAGTCAAGTGGAAACAGTCAGCCTGAGTAAAGCCAACACAAAAGAAAACAGGACAGGAGAGAGACTGAGTTCTAACCACATTTTTTGAGCTCCTGGTTCCAGCCATACTTCTCATGAGTTTTCAGTAATTTAAAGTAACACTTGCCATGAGTTTTCAGTAATTTAAAGTAATACGTTTCCTTAAAAACAACAACAACAGCAAAAACCATGAGCAGCTTAAGTTGAGTTTCCATCCCTGCAACCAGCAGTGTCCTGACTAACCTGTAGGGATTGTCTGAAGAGCTAGGTTCTCAGGGATATATGTCGGTGTCCTCTGCAGCCATGGGTCAAGACAGAAGTCCTCCTCAGGAGGATTCTAAGAGGCCCTAGCCACAAGCAGGGCTGCATCTGTGCCCAGGTCACCAGATGCCCCCCTGACGCAAGGGAGGTCACAGCCTCACGACGGTGTGGTCCCTCTAATCCTCAAGGACTGCAGCTCTGCCAGCCCCCCAGATGCCCCCTGGACAGGAGCAGAGCCTCTCAGCCGGGACAGTGAAGAGCCATCACCCTCCAGCGACTTCACAGACAGCAAAATTCCACAAGGGGGCGGGGCAGTCCAGAGCAGACCAAGGTGAACACCCTGTGAGCTCCTTGCACACTTCCCTGGCAACTCCGGCAGCGCGAGCAGACAGGGTGGATTTGCAGCAAGCTGAGGTCTTGCATTCTGCAGATGGAGACCAAAGTCAAGGTTAGAGCTGGGTACCTTTACCCATAGCAGGAAAGGCTCAGTGGACCTAAGTGTCAGCAAGTTTTCCTGAGGATGTCCTGGGGAGATGGATGATGGGAGGGAATAGCCACAGGCTACCCTGGGGTTCCCGGCTTGGCCAGAACCACACTGCAACACCAGAGATGCCAGGCCAAGCAGACCATGCAGCCCGGGACAGCAAACAACCTAGCAGTAAGGTCTGTCCCCTGACATCCAGCAGGATGGGGATTAGTCAGAATCAGGATCACTTGAAGAGGACCACAGCTGTGATGCTTCTTTCACATGTATGTTTGTAGAACAGCATTAGGTCCTCTGCGTGTGGTCTCCGACCTCTCCAGAGCACGTTGGCAGGGGAGGGAAGGTCCGGTGTGCCTGAGCAGACGTGGAAGGGAATCTCAGCCACAGAAACCTGTAGGGGTCTAGCCCAGCTAGCCCATGTCCTGGAGCCTCCTCACCCCTAGGAGCACAGGAACGGCTGGGAGTGAGGTCTGAGGCATTCTCTCAAGCTGGGATAGGACAGCCACGATTCAGCCCCATGGCCTCTCTCCTGAGAACAAATACAAGTGCCCCAACCTGCAACCACTTAGGAAGCAGAAACCAAACACCAGCAGGTAAACAAACAAACCGGTGGGAAATATGCTTTGCAAGCCGAAGCACCAGAGGAAACTCCAGACTCACAGGTTCTGAGACAGAAAGCTCCTCCCACATCACCCAGCCCAAGTCCCTCAGGAAGCCAAAAACCAGAGAAGGCAGGGGGCTTGCCCAAGGTCACATAGTAAGTTGGTGACATGGCCAGGAGCCAAAGCCAGTCCTCCGGACCCCAGGTTCAGGGCTCTGTGCCATGTGCCACGGGACTCCCGTCTTGAGGGAAATCTCCATATCTCAGATGAAGAAAGAGACAAGGATTTCTGTACCATGCGTTTATTGCTGCATCTGGACTTTACAATCTGGAATGTTACAGTAGGAGCTCATTGCTATCACTTCCTTACAATAATGCCCATTGCCTGACCTGTAAAGCCACAGCCTTATTAACTCAAACCAGCTCAAGCCAGTGCTGACTTAGAGAAGAGCAGCAGCCATCATTTACTGAGCTCTGGTCAAAGTTCTCCAGAGCAGAAGGAGAGAGAGAGAGATTTCAAGGAATTGGCTCATGTGATTATGGAGGCTGGCCAGTCTGAAATCCTGAAACCTGCAAGGCACGCCTGCAGGCTAGAAACTGCAGTAGGAGTCAGTGTTCCAGGCTCAAGTCCAAAGGTGGAGGAGAATTCCTTCCTCTTAGGGGACCTCAGTCTTTCCCTCTAAGGCCTTCAACTCTTTAGAGGTTTGCTGACATTACTGGAACATAATCTGCCTTACTCAAAGTCTACTGATTTCGATGTCAATCACATCTGAAAAATAACCACAGAGCAATATCCAGACTGGTGACTGACCAAACAACTGGCCTAGACCAGTGACACATAAAAATAACCATCTCAGGGGTCCCTGTCTGGCTCAGTTGGTAGAACATGTGACTTTAAAAAAAAAATTATTTATTTTTAAGGAGTTTTTTAGTTGTTGTTGTTGTTTTTTTAAAGTAATCTCTATGCCCAATGTGCGGCTCGAACTCATGACCCTGAGATCAAGGGTCACATGCTCTTCCCACTGAGCCAGCCAGGCACCCTAAGCATGTGAATCTTGATCTCAGGGTCATGAGTTGAAGCCCCACATTGACTGTGGAGCCTACTCAAAAAATAAATAAATAAAATAACCATCACAAGCACTAACTCAGTGCCAGGGACTCAGATAACCTCAACAACAATCCTATGGACAGCCATCATCATTGCCCCCTTTACAAAAGATAAAACCAAGGGCTTAAACCACAACACAGTGGGGACCAGGCCTGCAAACCTAGTCTCCCTTTCTGGTGCCCAGTGTCCACCTACTTCATCTCTTCCTCTCTCTCAGCTGGTGGAGCACCAAAAGATGCTTATAGGCTATAGGTTCTCAGTTCCTGATGCACTCATTAGGATCGCTGGTAAAACTGATTTTAAAAAACAAACAAAAACCAACCTCAGACCTCACCTCCCCCCAGACTCTGATTCTGTTGGTCAGAGGTCCACAGAGCAACACTATTATAACCTCTCCCTTTCCTAACATTCAGTGAGGCTGAGAATCCCTATTCTAGAAGGTGTGACAGTGAAAGGCAGGACCTCTCTTCTGTGGAGTGTAGACCGACCAACAGAAAATACACAACCTAAGGGAAATCAAGTGGCTATAAAGTAGTCTGTGGGAAAACTAGCAAATATCTTTCCTCTCTCAGCATGAAATTAGCCATTTCCCCTCTCAGGTTGAAGTAGCTTACAATGAGCACTTCCTTAATTATTTAATTTGAAAGAAAAAGGGTGAAAGCCAGTGTAACTCATTCGGGCAATAAGCCTTTCCTAAGCACCTGCTGAGTATTGGGCACTGTGCTGGGCAGCCAAGGAGTCAGATTTGTGGAGATTCCCAACTTTAGCCAGTTAGTCATTGGGTAGGCAGTTAGAACTACAGAACAATGTGGGAAGTTCAATGACAGAGATCTGTCCCAAAAGTCCCAGACTCCAGAGATGGTGACCAGCCACAGACTAGAAAGGTGAGACATTGAACTTGATTCTGTAAAGTCTCTGTTTTCAAAGACTTACATTCCAAATGGATGCGCCTCCAAATGGAGGTCACCAAGGCGTCAAGGTTCTTGTAACAGCCAGTTCCTTGTGAAGGGAAGCAGCTAGGGCTCCCAGATACCCAGCAGAACCCGTGCTGCCCTTCCTGTCCCACTAGCCCTCAGTGAAATGAGAAAAACTTCCATTTAGAGATTGCTGCTGTTAAAATGCCCCCTTCTTTCCTAACTGATCATAGAATTGTCTTTTGCTAACGTCCTGATGTGCCAAAGCAATGACTGACAGGTCTATGCTGTTTCCCTGATAACTATAGGGGATACATCCCAGGTTTATGAACTCCAAAAACCTGGAAACCACCACACAAGACAATGAGCTGGGGTCTCATTTGAGCAGGAATCGCTGGGAACCTCAGCTTCTGTACCCAGACTTATCCCCACACTGCCCACCCACGGGCTGCCTAAATAAACTACATGATATACCCAGATTGTCAGCTCTTTGAAAGAAAATACCTATTATCTGGAGCATGATATTGGTAGAATTGTTAAACTGGGTATTTTCATGTGTTTGTTAGGAAACAAACAATTACAATCACATACCATGTAAGGTAGAAAATGAGGACAGCATAGCTTTGCTACTATTAGGACCAGGACTTCTGGGACTGGACACCCCAAACTAAACCAGGGGAGTAGACCACAAACTTTGGTTTCTCCCATTCCAGACGTGGGATACTGACCCATCGCCGAGGTGGCCCTTTGTAAGTAACTCAAATCAACTGAAAAAGGGAATCATGCATGATAAGACTGACTACTAAGTTAACCCTACTACAATAAAATAAATTTGTCTTTGAGTGGGCAAGAACCTTATAAGGGCAGAAAAGTACCCAAAAAAGTCAAATTATGCAAAAAGAGAACTGAAAAACCTTGGACAAAGCCCCTTAAATTTTTTTAAAATTTATTTATTTGAGAAAGAAAGAGAGAGAAAGAATAAGCAGGGGGAGTGGCAGAGGGAGAAACAAACTCCCAGCTGAGCAGGAAGCCCCATGTGGGGCTAGAGCCCAGGACCCTGGTATCATGACTTGAGCCAAAGGTAGACACTTAACCAACTGAGACCCGCAGGCACACCCTCTTTTTTTAATGCTTTCTTTTTATAATCACACATGCCCTTTCAAGACCAGAATAAAAGGAATAATATAGATGGAGTGGACAGTGGACGCGGAGACTACAGAGGAGGGAAGGGCTACTACACCACCCACAAAGACAAAAAAAACTTGAGTTCCAACATCAAGAACTATCCTGTTTTTGTCATTCATCAACTCTTCAAGTCCTGATCCCGCCGCATCCTATACATTTCCAGTGACCCAGGCCCCAACCACTAAGTGAAATGGACCAGGGATCCTGTGTTAGGGGCAGGCCTGAAAGGAGAGGCCCAACACCAGCATCCCCGGGCCAAGTGACCCCAAAGGCAAGTTTGGGCCGCGGGATGCAGCCGCCAGGTGGCGCCCTAACCTCTGCTCCGGCTGCCGCAGGTTCTTCCCCTCTCCAAAGATCGCGGGGCAGGACGTGCACCCACTAGGAGCTCGACGGGACGCACCTGGTGCCGGTGGGCCGTGGAGCCGGATCCCAAACCCCCAGACCCTGGTACAGGGCCCGGGGGCGTCGGGTCCCGAGGATACTGGCACTGCCCTCTCCACTGCCTTCTGACCTCGCTGCCCCTCGCCTCCCGCGCGGAGAAGGGGCGGAAGATGAGACCTGAGCTGGGCCCGGGGGGCGGGAAGCAAAGCGGTCCAAAACTGAGGGAACCTCGCACTTGAAAGACGTCTTGCGGATGGCGCGGTGGGAGAAGCCCGAACCCTGACCTCCCTCCCCTTTCCCGCCGTCCTCGCCCGGCGCTCCACCCTCCCTTTGACCTCCTTCCTCTTCCCGCTCGGGGCAAAAGCAGAAGTGTCTGAAGGTAGGGAGGAAACGGGCCGGGAGTTCGCAGGGTTCCAACCGGCGCGACACCCGACAGGCGGTGGCGGGGGGAAGTTTTGCGCGCGGCGAACGAGGGGCGGATTGGCTTTACAGGGCCGCCCAGCCAACAAGGCCCGCCAGGGGGCGCAGCGGAGCGGGTTGGCCGCCGGGGGCGTGGCGGGGACCCGGGGAGCGGCGCTACCTGCCACACTTCTTAGAAAGGAGCCCAGAGGCCTTGAGCCCAGAGTGGGAAGAACCTCTCCAGGCTGCTACCGCCAGCAGGATGCATGTCGGGCACTAAGGGCAGGTCCTCTGTCTCGCTGGCTGCTGCACCTTCACTTCCTGGAATAGTGAATAATAAATGCCATAGTCATCAAATACTGATTGAGTGCCTGCTAATGCCAGGAAATGTCCTTGGCACTGGGGATAAATGAGTGAACCAAACAGAAAAACCCCCACCCTTGTGAGGTTTCTATTCTGTTGTGGGGGCAGCGAGAAGAGGCAGGGAAAACAGGCAATAAACAAGATCGAGGAAGTCAAAAGCAGTACGGAAATGTCAGAAGGGGGTAAATGCTAGGAGGGGAAACTAAAGCAGAGTAAGAGGAATAAGGAGTTGTCCAGTGAGGTGAGAATTCTTACTTTCTACAGTGTAGTCATGGAAGGCTTCTCAGAGGGAGGCACTTCAGACCTAAAGGAAGAGGCGAGGGTGGCCAAGCACCTGCAGTAAGAACAGAAAAATAAAAGCCTCACACTGTGTTAAGTCAATGAGTTTTCAAAGCAGGACCACACTGAACCATGGTTCTTCTGATGCACCCAGGCACCCTCGCTCCATGCCAGTCTGCCTGCCTTTATTCAACCAGCCAGCCAGCCAGCCTTTTGCTCACCAGTCCAGGGCACCCACCTGCTTTACACTGCAACTTCTCCTGGGTGTATTTCATTTTCATATCCCTTACACCAGGATATGGGAATGAAAAATACATACTGCTTGGAGGGAAAAAGGGCCTTCACCCTCACTAGAGTGCTGCAGTGGGACTGGAGAATCCACAACCTTCCTACAGAGTAATTTGACAGCCTCTCACTTTTAAATGTGCTTACACTTTGAGCCAAATGTCTCAATCCGAGACCACTGACTGGAGCTAGATTGACTTGGTTTTGTTTTCTTTATGTAAAATTTACATGCCCAGAGTGGAACTTGAACACACAACCTCAAGATCTAGAGTATGCTCTATCAACTAAACTTGTCATGTGCCCCTAGATTGACCGGGTTTTAATTCCAGCCTCATCCCTTTTCAGGTCTAGGGCCCTGGAAATATTTTTTACCTGTATGCCTGAGCTTTCACATCTATAAAATTAAGCTACTAATAGTGATATCCAACTCATACGATTTTGGAGAAAATACATCACAAAGGATTTAGAGAAGAGCCTTGCTCACAGCAAGTGTTCACTAACTGTTAGCCATTTTTTTTTTTAAGATTTTATTTACTTATTTGACAGAAACATAGCTAGAGAGGGACACAAGCAGGGGAAGTGAAAGAGGGAGAAGCAGGCTCCCCGCCGAGAAGGGAGCCCAATGCGGGGCTCCATCCCAGGACTCCAGGATCTTGATGTGAGCCGAAGGCAGATGCCCAATGACTGAGCCACCCAGGTGCCCCAGTGTTAGCCATTATCATTTGCTTGGACAACTACTTGACAAAAATATGAACCGACCTTTCACCAAAATTCTCTTTGCAAGATTATCTGCATAACTGTTTTGGAGCAATTGCAATAAGGACCCAACAATAGAGAGATGACTAAACAGATTGTGGTGCAGCCATTCTATAAAATAAAATGTAATTTTAGGGGCACCTGGGTGGCTCAGTGGTTAAGCCTCTGCCTTCAGCTCAGGTCATGATCCCGGAGTCCTGGGATCAAGCCCTGCATCAGGCTGCCTGCTCGGCGGGAAGCCTGCTTCTCCCTCTCTCACTCCCGCTGTTTGTGTTCCCTCTCTGGCTGTGTTTCTGTCAAATAAATAAAAAAATTTTTATAATATAATTGTAGAAAGATTGTGCCAATGAGAGACATCTTGAGACCTATACCCGCAAGTCAGACCAAATGTCCAAAAGCAGTGAATCCTTCAAAATGCTGGGATGAATGGCATGACAGGAGTGGGGGGGACTTGGCACTAGGGGCCTCAGTTCCTCCCAGGAGAGCTAATTCAACCTGTTATATGAATAGTCAATATCCATCAAAATCTTAAAATGTACCTATTTTTTGACCTAGCATTCTACTTCTAGGAGCTTATACTAAAGATATACTTGCACATTTGCACAAAACTGATGAACAAGGTTTGCAGCAGTCTTGTCAAAGATGGAAATAGCCTAAATGTCCATCAACAGAGGAATAGTTAAATAATTTATGGTGCATTTATCCAGTCAGATTGTGTAGCCATTGAAGTTAGTAAGTCAAATCTATATGTGCCAATGTGGAAAAATCTACAAGATGCATTAAATTAAAAACAGAAATTAATTATACTTCAATAAAAAATAGAATAAGATAGGGGCGCCTGGGTGGCTCAATTGTTCAAGCATCTGCATTCAGCTCAGTCATGATCCCGAGGCCCGGGGATCAAGTCCCACATGGGGCTCCCAGCTCAGTCGGCTTCTCCCTCTACCCTTTCCCCCTGCTCATGATCTTTCTCTCTCTCTCTCTCTCTCATTCTCACTCAAATAAATAGTCTTTACAAATAAATAAAATAAGATTATAAATGCCAAAAAGGGGGTGCCTGGGTGGTTCAATTGGTTGGGCATCCGATTCTTGATTTCGGCCCAGGTCATGATCTCAGGATCCTGAGATAGAGCCCATGTTGGGCTCCATGCTGGGAAGGGGCCTACTTAAGATTCTCTTTCTCCTTCTCCCTCTGCCTCTCCCCACTCTGTCTGTGTGTGTCCACATGCACACATTCTCTCGCTTGCTGTCTCTCTCTAAAAAATAAATAAATTCTCCATCTCACAGTGAAAGAAATCATAAAAAATTGCTGATATTCAAACAATTATTTTTACCTAAAAAACCCTAGCAATTTCATATAGCTAATATTAACACAAAACAACATTGAGAGACTAATTTTATCCTTTCATATTGGCAAAGATTAAAAAGGTTTGCTAGGCGCCTGGGTGGCTCAGTGGGTAAAAGCCTCTGCCTTCAGCTCAGGTCATGATCTCAGGGTCCTGGGATCGAGGCCCACGTCAGGCTGTCTGCTCAGCAGAAAACTTGTTTCCTCCACTCTCTCTGCCTGCTTGTGATCTCTGTCAAATAAATGAATAAAATCTTTAAAAAAACAAAACAAAACAAAAAGATTTGCTAACAGCTTGTGTGGGCAAAACTCTGGAGAAACAGACATTGAGAGCAGAAGTCTAATTTGTACAGTCTCTACAGAAGGTGATTTGGAAGGAAGGTATTGTGCTAAGTAAAATAATTCACACAGAAAAAGACAAATACCACATGATTTCGCTTACATGGGGAATCTAAAATATCAGAAAACAGACTCTTAAATACGGAGAACAAATTGGTTGCCAGAAAGGAGGTGGGTGGGGATAGGGATGACACAAATAAAGAGGAGAAAGAGATAGAAACTTCAGGACGCCTGCGTGGCTCAGTCATTGAGCGTCTGCCTTGGGCTCAGGTCATGATCCCAGAGTCCCGGGATCAAGACCTCCATCAGGCTCCCTGCTCAGTTGGAAGCCTGCTTCTCCCTCTCTCACTCCCCCGGCTTGTGTTCCCTCTCTAACTGTGCTTCTCTCTGTTGAATAAATAAATAAAATCTTTATTTTTAAAAAAAGAGATAGAAAATTATAGTTATAAAATAAGTCATGGTGGTGAAATGTACAGCATAGGAAATACAGTAAAAAAAAAATTCACATGACAGATGTAAGTACTCTTTGGCTCAGCTATTATTATCTTACAGATATACTCCTACACCTAGTATGTACACAGTTATTCATGCAATAGTTTGTAATCTCAGGCAATTAAAAAAAATGCCCATCAATTAGTTAATTAGTTAAATAAATTATTACATTCACAAACACACACACACACAGATACAACAAAGCATGAATAAAAATAGAATGAGGAAATAAGCTATAAGATAAACTGTTAGATTTTTAAAAACCATACACACCAGGTTCTGAACAATTGTATAGTGTGTTACCATGTGGCTAAAGAAATATAAATGTCTGTGTTGTGACATCTGGAAAAACTAAAAACATTTGTTGTGCGTAGAAAGGGGAACTTAGGCACCTGGAAAATAGAGGTAGGAGGGAATGTTACGTTGAATACTGTTGTGAGCCTTTTGAACTTTGAACACTGTGAATAATTACCCATTCAAAAGAAACAACAATGACAACAAAAAAACCAACCAGCCCTGGCAGGGCTCACAGTATATTCTAAAAAATATCCCATTCTAACCAAAGCATTGATATAATAAGAATTAGATAAGCTCAGCAGTAAGCATTCCTCCTCCAAAAGTCTGCACTGTTCTTTGTAAAGGTGCTGCCTCAGGACGTTTTATCTGTGCAAAGTCTATGTTGTCCTTCCATAATACTAGAATTCAAGTCTTCGACAGGTGCTGGTTGGAACGTCCTGAGTGCCTGAGGAATCCATGAAGCCTCCCAGAGTGGGGAGCCAAGGAGCTGGTGGCAGGAGCTTAAAGGCAGGCTGAGGAGATAAAACTAATCCAAGTGGGAGATAGAGTTAGGAGACAGGGCAGGAGAGTGCCAAGTGAGACTGAGGTGTAGGCAGCTAAGAGATCATCTGACAGCTAAGCCAGAGAAGGTAAGCTGCAGTGGAATAGAACGACCTCCTGGGTTTGGGAACCAAAGCATGTAAGAAGGAGTGGCCCACTTTGTGCTTCGCTTCCTGTGCCTGCAACTATGAACTCTGCAAGGTAGGAGATTCTAGTACCCAAGGGAACACCACAAGTTCCCTTTGAATGGCAAGCTACAGCTCCTCACCAGCATCCTGACAGTGAAAGGAGTCACCATACTGGAAAAGGCAATTGACCCAGATCTGCAGAAGGAGATAGAGCTGCTTTTACCCAGTGGACAAAGGAGAACAAAGAGGAACACAGTGGACAAAGGGGAACTACAGACATTTTGGATCAGATCATTCTTTGCAGTGGAAAACAGTGGTAGGCATTGCAGGGCGTTCAGCAGCATCATCAGCCTCTACCTACTAGATATCGGTAACATTCCCATAGCTATGACAATAAAAATGTCTCCAGGCATTCCCAGATGTCACCTAGGGAACAAAATCATTGTCCGTTGAGAACCACTAATGTAATAACAGCAAAACTTTTCCTCAAAAAGAGATCAAGTTAGGGCAGCTGGTTTGTGCATTCAGTTAAGCATCTTTCGTTTCAGCTCACATCATGATTTCAGGATCATGAAATCTAGCCCTGTGTCAGGCTCCGAACTCTGTGTGGAGTCTGCTTGAGAGTCTCTCTCTGGCTTTCCATCTGTACCCCCCAACAATCTCTCTTTCTCTCTCTCAAATAATAAATGAATCTTTAAGAAAAACAGAGAGGGGCACCTGGGTGGCTCAGTCAATTAAGGATCTGCCTTTGGCTCAGGCCATGATCCCAGGGTCCTGGGATTGAGTACTGCATTGGGCTTCCCCTGCACAGCAGGGAGCCTGCTTCTCCCTCTCCCTCTGCTTGCCACTCCCCCTGCTTGTGCACTGTCTCTCTATCTCTGTGCCAAATAAATAAAAATCTTTTAAGAAAATTATTTTAAAAATAAAAATAAAGTATATTTTACAAATAGTTTTAAAATGTGAATTATCTAAATACATAGATTAAAAAACAGATTGTGACAAAACAAAGATGGAAAGGCATCTCATGCTCATGGATTAGAAGAACAAAAGTTGATAAAGTCTTCAGACTACCCAAAACAATCTACACATCTACTGCAATCCCTATCAAAATACCAACAGCACTTTTTTCCAGAGCTAGAACAAACAATCCTAACATGGGGCATGAGCTCCAACCCTGAGATCAAGAGTTGCATATTCCTCTAACTGAGCCAGCCAGGCACCCCAACAATCCTAAAATTTGTATGAAACCTCGAGGGCAACCCTCTCGTGTCCCCTCCTTTGTTGCGAGTTTTGTATTATCACTCAATAACTATTGCCCAATAAACTTTGCTTTGCTGCCCACCAAAAAGCAAAAAAAAAAAACCCAGACAAACAAAAAAATGAAAAAAGCAGGTTTCCACTGGGGGAGAAGCAAATGGTAGAGGAGTAGGAGACCTAAATATCCTGGGGTCCCAGGAGTTCAGCCAGATTGTTGTCAAATGAGTCAGAAGACCTACAGACTCAAGAGGAGATCAAAGAGAAGAAGAGCAGCGATTCTAGGAACAGAAAAGTGACCACATTCTGGAAGGTAGGACTTGTGGAGAAGTGAACAGGAGGTGACATTTGGGAAGACAGACCACAGGGGGAGGGGCCTGCTCCCAGCCAGCAGTAGAGCAGTGGAACACAAAATTGAAACTTTTAGAAGTCAGCTCCACTGAGGGACCTCACCAGAGAGGTTAAGTGAGAGTGGAACCCTCACTGGGACAGTGTGGTCTCGGGACCCCCGGGTCCCTGAGTGCCTGGGCCTGGCAGAACTCCCAGATATCGGAGCGGGAACACTGGTGGCAGAGACGGAGCCAAGGAGGGGGCTCTCACCTCGGGGTTACCTTAAACAGTGATCTGAGGTACTGTTGGGCCACTGCTCTTCCAGCAGGGACACCACAGGTGGCAGATCCGGGGAGACCCCCTCCTTCCTCCACCGGGAGGGCGGCACGGGAGCACACGGCAAGAATCTGCTGGGTTTGGAGATTCGAAATGGGGCCGAGCACCAGAGATGGAAACACTCGGTCACAGGCCAGTCGAGCACAGAGTGCACCCGAGACCAGGGGGACAGGAGCAACTGACTGCTTTTCTCTGAGGGCGCACTGAGGAGTGGGGCCCCAAGCTCTCAGCTCCTCTGGGTGGGAGACTGGGAGCCGCCATCTTCATTCCCGTCCTCCAAGGCTGTACAGAAAGCATTCAGGGAACAAAAGCTCCGAGGGCGAACCGGAGCAGATTGCTTAGCCTGGCCCCTGGCAAGGGCAGGACAGTTCCGCCTCCAGCAAAGACATTTGGGAATCAATACAACAGGCCTCTCCCGGAGAAGATCAGCGAGAATATCCGGCCAAGACCAAGTTCACCAATCAATGAGAACTGTGGAATTTCAGAGGAATGCACCATATAGAATTGATGGCATTCCCCCCATGATTCCTTAGTCTTTCAAAGTTAAATTTTTTTTCTTATTCTATTTTTTAAAATTTTATTCTCTTTCCTATTTTAACATTTTGTTTAATGATGTTATCAATAACTTTTTTAAAAAATCTTTTTCCATTTTTACTGTTTTAGTCATAATCTATCCTTTCACTGTATTTAAGCTTATTTTTTATATACATATAGGTTTTTCTCTCTTTAAAACTCTGGGATACAATTTCATCTAATATATAAAAATATACCTAAATCTAGCACATGGCTTTGTTCTAGTCTCTAGCCTCATCACATTCCTTCCTTTTTTTTCCCAACCAACTTCTTTTTTTTTAACTTATTTATTTGACAAAGAGAGATCACAAGTAGGCAGAAAGGCAGGCAGAGAGAGGAGGAAGCAGGCTCCCTGCTGAGCAGAGAGCCCGATGAGGGCCTCGATCCCAGGACTCTGAGAACATGACCTGAGCTGAAAGCAGAGGCTTTAACCCACTGAGCCACCCAGGCACCCCCAATGTCTTATCAATTCCTTTTTAAAAATTTTATTTAATTTTCATCTTTACAGTCACATTCCATCCCTTCATCGTGTATACCCTTATTTTTGTACATATATAATTTTTTTCTTTAAAATTTTGGGAGGCAATTTCTTCTAACAGACCAAAATATACCCAAAATCAAGAGTGTGGCTCTTTTCTATTCACCAGTCTAATCATATATAGAGAGAGAGACAAATAGATATAGATAGATATAGAGATTTTTTTTCCTTTCTTCTCCCCCTAGTTTTGAGTCTCTTCTGACTTGGTTAGTGTATATTTTTCTGGGGTCATGGCTACCCTTTCAGTATTTTGTTTTCTCATTCATCTATTCTTATCTGCATAAAATGACAAGGCAGAAAAACTCACCTCAAAAAAAAAAGAACAAGAGGCAATACCGATGGCTAGGGACCTAATGAATAGGGACATTAGTACTATGTCAGAACTAGAGTTCAGAATGATGATTATCAAGATGCTAGCTGGGCTCAAAGAAAGCATGGAAGACATTAGAGACTTCCTTTCTGGAGAAATAAAATTCCTTTCTGGAGAAATAAAAGAACTAAAATCTAACCAAGTTGAAAACAAAAAAGCTATTAATGAGGTACAATCAAAAATAGAGGATCTTACTGCTAGGATAAATGAGGCAGAAGAGAGAATTTGTGATATAGAATATCAAATGATGGAAAATAAAAAAGCAGAGAGAAAGAGAGACAAACAATTACTGGACCATGAGGGGAGAATTTGAGAGATAACTGAGACCGTAAGATGAAACAATATGAGAATAATCGGGATCCCAGAAGAAGAAGAAAGAGAAAGAGGGGCAGAAGGTATATTGGAGCAAATTATAGGAGAGAATTTCCCTAATTTGGCAAAGGGAACAAGCATGAAAATCCAGGAGGCCCAGAGAAACCCTCCCTCAAAATCAATAAAAATAGGTCCACACCCCATCATCTAATAGTAAAACTTACAAGTCTCAGTGACAAAGAGAAAATCCTGAAAGCAGCTTGGGAGAAGAGGTCTGTAACACATAATGGCAGAAATATTAGATTGGCAGCAGACCTATCCACAGAGACCTGGCAGGCCAGAAAGGACTGGCATGATATATTTAGAGCACTAAACAAGAAAAATATGCAGCCAAGGATACTATATCCAGCTAGACTGACATTGAAAATAGAAGGAGAGATAAAAATCTTCCAGAACAAACAAAAACTAAAATAATTTGCAAACACCAAACCAATCCTATGGAAATATTGAAAGGGGTCCTCTAAGCAAAGAGAGAGCTTAAAAGTAACAGAACAAAAAAGAATACAGACAATATACAGTAATGATCACCTTACAGGCAATATAATGGCACTAAATTCATATCTTTCAATAGTTACCCTGAATGTAAATGAGCTAAATGCCCCAATCAAAAGGCACAGGGTATCAGAATGGATAAAAAACAAGATCCATTGATATGCTGTCTCCAAGAAACTCATTTTAGACCCAAAGACATGGCCAGACTTAAAGTCAGGGGGTAGACAACAATTTACCATGAAATGGACAGCAAAAGAAGGGTAGAGGGGGGCAATCCTTATGTCAGACAAATTAGATTTTAAGCCAAAGACTATAGTAAGAGATGAGGAAGGACACTATATCATACTTAAAGGGTCTGTCCAACAAGAAGATCTAACAATTTTAAATATCTATGCCCATAACATGGGAGCAGCCAATTACATGAACCATTTGATAACTAAATCAAAGAAATACTCAACAATAATACAATAACAGTAGGGAACTTTAATACCCTCCTCACTGAAATGGCCAGATCATCTAAGCAAAAGATCAGCAAGGATATAAAGGCTTTAAATGACACTCTGAAACAGATATAGTCAGAGCATTCCATTGCAAAGCAACAGAATACATATTCTTCTCTAGTGCACATGGAACACTCTCCGGAATAGATCACATCCTGGTCACAGATCAGGTCTCAACCGGTACCAAAAGTTTGGGATCATTCCCTGCATATTTTCAGACTATAGTGCTTTGAAAATAGAACTTAACCACAAGAGGAAAGTTGGGAAGAACTCAAATAATGGAGGCTAAAGAGCATCCTACTAAAGAATGAATGGGGGGGCGCCTGGGTGGCTCAGTTGGTTAAGCGACTGCCTTCGGCTCAGGTCATGATCCCGGAGACCCGGGATCGAGTCCCATATCGGGCTTCCTGCTTGGCAGGAAGCCTGCTCCTCCCTCTCTCACTCCCCCTGCTTGTGTTCCCTCTCTGGCTGTGTTTCTCTCTGTCAAACAAATAAAATCTTTAAAAAAAACAAAAAGAATGAATGGGTCAACCAGGAAATTACAGAATTTTAAAAATTCAAGGAAACAAATGAAAATAAAACCACAATTGCTCAAAATCTTTGGGATATAGCAAAGGCGGTCCTGAAAGGAAAGTAGATAGCAATACAAGCCTTTCTCAAAAAACAAGAAACGTCTCAAGTACACAACCTAACCCTACACCTAAAGGAGCTGGAGAAAGAACAACAAAAAAAGCCTAAACCCAGCAGGAGAAGAGAAATAATAAACATCAGAGCTGAAATCAATTAAATAGAAACCAAAAGAACAGTAGAATAAACAATAAAACTAGGAGCTGATGTTTTGAAAGAATTAACAAGATTGATAAACCCCTGGCCAGACCTCTCAAAAAGAAAAGAGAAAGTACCCAAATTAATAAAATCATGAATGAGAGAGGAGAGATTAAAACCAACACCATAGAAATACAAACAATTATAAGAACATATTATGAGCAACTATACACCAGCAAATTTGGCAATCTGGAAGAAATGGATGCATTCCTAGAGACATGCATTCCTAGAAACTACCAAAACTGAACCAGGAAGAAATAGAGAACCTGAACAGACCCATAAGCAGTAAGGAGATGGAAGCAGTTATCAAAAATCTCCCAAAAAACAAGAGCCTGGGGGGCGCCTGGGGGGCTCAGTTGGTTAAGCAACTGCCTTTGGCTTAGGTCATGATCCCGGAGACTCGGGATGGAGTCCGACATTGGGCTCCCTACTTGGCGGGAAGCCTGCTTCTCCCTCTCTCCCTCCCCCTGCTTGCGTTCCCTCTCTGGCTGTGTTTCTCTCTGTCAAATAAATAAAATCTTAAAAAAAAAAAAAATCACACATTAAAAAAAAAAAAAAAAAAAAAAAAGAGCCTGGGGCCAGATGGCTTCCCAGGGGAATCTACCAAACATTTAAAGAATAATTAATACCCATTATCCTGAAACTGTTCCAAAAAATAGAAATGGAAGGAAAATTTCCAAACTCATTTTATGAGGCCATCATTACCTTGATCCCCAAACCAAAGATCCCATCAAAAAGGAGAATTACAGACCAATATCCTTCATGAACATGGATGCAAAAATTTTCACCAAAATACTAGTCAACAGGATTCAACAGTATATTAAAGGATTATTCACCATGACCAAGTGGGATTTATTCCTGGCTGCAAGGTTGGTTCAACATCCACAAATCAATCAACGTGATACAGTACATTAATAAAAGAAAGAACAAGGGGCGCCTGGGTGGCTCAGTTGGTTCAGCGACTGCCTTCGGCTCAGGTCATGATCCCAGAGACCCAGGATCGAGTCCCACATCGGGCTCCCCACTCGGCGGGAAGCCTGCTTCTCCCTCTCTCACTCCCCCTGCTTGTGTTCCCTCTCTGGCTATGTTTCTCTCTGTCAAATAAATAAATTAAAAAAAAAAAAAAGAAAGAACAAGAACCATCTGATAGTCTCAATAGATGCTGAAAAAGCCTTTGACAAAGTACAGTATTCTTTCTTAATCAAAACTCTTCACAGTGTAGGGATAGAGGATACATACCTCAATATCATAAAAGGCATCTAGGAAAAACCCACAACAAATATCATTCTTCATGGGGAAAGACTGAAAGCTTTTCCCCTAAGGTCAGGAAGACATCAGGGCTGTCCACCATCGCCACTGCTACTCAACATAGTATTAGAAGTCCTAGCCTCAGCAATCAGACAACAACAACAACAAAATAAAAGGGATCGAAATCAGCAAAGAAGAAGTCAAACTCCCACTCTGCAGATGATATGATACTTTATCTGGAAAACCCAAGACTCTACTCTAAAACTGTTAGAACTCATATAGGGATTCAGTATAGTGTCAGGATATAAAATCAATGCACAGAAATCAGTTACATTTCTATATACCAACAGCAAGACAGAAGAAAGAGAAATTAAGGAGTCGATCCCATTTATAATTGCACCCAATCCATAAGATGCCTAGGGATAAATCTGACCAAAGAGGCAAAGAATACAGATTCTGAGTATAGATACTCAGAAAACTATAAAGTCTCATGAAAGAAACTGAGGAAGACACAAAGAAATGGAAAAATGTTCCATGCTGATAGATTGGAAGAACAAATATTGTGAAAATGTCTATGCTACCTAAAACAATCTACACATTTAATGCAACTCTATCAAAATACCATCATTTTTTTTCAAAGAAATGAAACAAATAATCCTAAAATTTATATGGAACCGGAAAAGACCCCAAATAACCTGAGGTATGTTAAAAAAGAAAACCAAAGTTCCAGTATCACAATTCCAGACTTCAAGCTCTATTACAAAACTGTAATCATCAAGACAGTATGGTACTGGCACAAAAATCGATGCAATCAATAGAACAGAACAGAAAACCCAAAATAAGCCCACAATTATATAGTCAATTAATATTCAACAAAGCAGGAAAAAATATGCAATGGGAAAAAGACAATCTCTTCAAGGAATGGTGTTGAGAAAACTGGTAACTTGTAAAACACGGAAAAGCAATGTGTAAAGAATAAAACTGGACCACTTTCTTATACTACATGCAAAAATAAATTCAAAATGGATTAAAGACCTAAATGTGAGATAGGAATCCATCAAAATCCTAGAAGAAAACACAGGAAGTAGTAACTTCTCCGACATCAGCCATAGCAAATTTTTTCTCGATTGGTTCCTGATGCAAGAGGCATAACAACTCAGGGTAATACGGGATCCTGAATCAGAAAAAGAACATTAGGTAAAAATTAAAGTTTATTTAAAATTTCTAAAAAGATGGTAAAAGATGAATGCTGCAAAGATGTCAATATTCTTCAAAAAATGCTATAAAAGTTAACAGAATTGTTTTAAAGGGATCAAGTTTATTGTGGTATTTGCTCTAAGAAAATTTGTCATTGGATCTTTATCTTTACCAGCTCTAGCGGTCACTATAATAGGCCAGTTGTTTTCCACTGAAGTTTTGTGTTCTTTGTAAGATTGTTGCATGTGACTGTTTCACGAGGTGACCACAGATGAAAGATGAGAGCCAGAAAGCCAGTCTGGCCAGGTATGTACTCCTTAGGAATATACAAAAAGAATAAAATTCTGGCTAACACATAGCAGTTGCCATGTAAGCATTTTAATTCCAAGAATCATCCTTATGGGGGAAATACTATTATTTCATTAACAGATTCACTATGGAAATGGATAAAAATGTAATAATTTGCCCAAATCATATAGCAAGTAAGTGGTCTAGCTGATATTTGAGCCAAGCTCCAGACTCTGGATCTAGACACTCTATTTAGCATACTGTGGGAAGCCAAATTGTAATCGAGAATTTCATGATACTGTATGAAATCAGAGGAAGAGGGAGCAGGAGGGATGTTTTATGCAACTCCTAATAAACTATCCCAACACCACAATTTAGTACATTTTTAGAGAAAGCACAGCATAGGGATTAAAAATGTGGGCTCTGCCAAACCTGGGACTATGTTAGGTTACATAGCAAAGGAGAATTAAGGTTGCAGCTGAAATTAAGGCGGCTAATGAACTGACCTTAAGATAGGGAGATTGTTCTGGATTACCTGGGTAGGAATGGAATCTCACAAAGATCCTTTAAAGTGGATAAAGAAGCAGGTGGAGAAGGAGACGTGACAATAGAAGCAAGATCAGAGTGATAACAGGGTAGCCTGGGTGGCTCAGCTGATTAAGTGTCTGCCTTCAGCTCAGGTCATGATCCCAGGGTCCCGGATTCAGCCCCAAGCTGGGTTCCCTGCTAAATAGGGAGGCTGCTTCTCCCTCTTCCTTTGCCCCTCCCCCTGCTCATGCTCACTCTCTCTCTCTCAAATAAATAAGTAAATTTTTTTAAAAATTCAGTTTAGTGAGATCCATTTCAAACCTCTGGCCTCAAGAACAGTAAGATAAATTTATGTTGTATTAAGTCACTGAGTTTGTGGTGTTTTATTATAGCAGCAGTGGAAAACTAATACACCTTCTCTATTTGTCTTCACTTAAAATGTTATCTTAGACACCTCTGTGGCTCAATCAGTAGAACATGCATCTCTTGATCTCAGGATTGTGAGTTTGAGTCCCACTTGAGAGTAGATTTTACTTTTTAAAAGTATAAAAATAATAATAATAAAATAAAGTTATCTCAAGATTATCGTGATGATTAAAAAAGAAAATATAGGGACACCTGGCTGACTTGGTCATTAGAGCATATAGCTCTTGATCTCATTGTGAAGAGCTCAAACCCCATGTTGGGTGTAAAGCATACTCTAAAAGAAAGAAAGAGGGTGCCTGGTTGGTACAGTCGGTTAAGAATCTGATTCTTGTTTTCTGCTCAGGTCATGATCTTAGGGTTGTGATCAAGCCCTGAGCCAGGCTCTGCACTCAGCTTGGAGTCTGCTTGGGATTGTCTCTCCCTCTCCCCTGACACTAATCCCTGCATGTGCACACTCTCTCTCTCTCTCTCAAATAAATAAATACAAGGAAGGAAGGAAGGAAGAAAGGGAGGGAGGGAGGGAGGGAGGGAGAAAAGAAAGAGGAAGAGAGAAAGGAAGGAAGAAAATACAGGTAGAACCCTAAGAGTGCTTAGCGTCTAGTTAGTGGCTAAACAAATGCTAGAAAAATAGTAAATGTAAACAATTGAGGGAAGAAACCGCAACGGATGCTAAAAAGATTAGATGAAATGTTGTTTAGGAACAGGATGTTAGAATGGTGACCACAGGTTACCTCATAGTTTACATACTAATTGCAAAAGAGGGAAGTGCCTTTACAATGGAGAAATCTAACAACCACTATTTAAACTCAGTCTTCAAACATAACATGACCAGAGGTAGGACACCCTTACATTGATGTCCCTTCAAATGTGATGCAATATAAAGTACATCATCTTTGAAATATTTCTTACCAAAAAAGTGAACTTGAAGCTAATCAAGTTAGAGAGCTTTTAGTTGGCAGAAAATACAAAGAACAGAGGAAAAAGTTAAATAACAGTAAGAAGAAACATTAAGATCTCCTGAACGTGGGGACACTCACCATATAACTGTCCTTGTCTCTTCAAAAATTTGTTGTCATGAACTAAAAAAAGATGGTAAGGGAGTGGTTCTCTACTCCACAGCATCGTTTAGGGACCCAGCCCTGCCCCTCTGTGATGCTACCATCCTTAACACACCTCCTGTAGGGAAGGGAAAGGAGGCCTGCAGAATCTTACAGGGTGACATTCAATTGGCCCCCCAGAGAGTAGTCCACAAGAGCTTCCACTTGCATTTCCTTGGCATAGCTTCTCCTGCCCCCACCTGACTTTAGGAGGGCTGGGAAAATGTGGCTGGAAGCTTGGGGAAAAGAGGAAAGGGATTCGGTGTGCATCTAGCCAGTCTTCCCATAGAAACAACACCACTCCAGGATGCAGATCTCAGCATGGCCTCTGCCAGGAATCCTGAGCCATGCAAGCCCTCAGTTCCATGCCCTTTCTCCATTTGAGAGGGATGAGCAACCCAATGTCCTCTCCTTGTGCCCCATAGTCAGTCAGTCTACACAGTCTATACGCCAACGCCTCCATCCTCACGTATCTCTAAAGAGCCGTCACCTCTGTGACTGCAAGCGCCAGGGCTTAGTGCATCAGCCTCCCATCCGGTCTCCCTTCATGCAAGGCTCTTGTTCTCAGACAATGTATATTCTTATATGAAGATGAAAATGAGAAAATAAGTAGACAAGATTTTTTTAAAATTTATTTATTTGAGAGAAAGAGAGAGCATGTGCAAGTGCTCACAGGAGGGAGGGGGGACAGAGGAAGAAAATCTTCAAACAGACTCCCTGCTGAGTGCAGAGCCCCACCCCCATGACCCATGAGATTATGACCTGAGCCGAAATCAAGAGCCGGATGCTTAACTGCCTGAGCCACCCAGGCGGCCCTGATTCATTTCTAACTTTTTTTTCTTTTTTAGAAAATTTTATTTATTTATTTATTTATTTATTTATTTATTTATTTATTTATTTATTTGACAAAGAGATAGAGAGCACAAGTAGGCAGAGTGGCAGGCAGAGAGAGAGGGAGAAGCAGGCTCTCCCTTGAGCAGGGAGCCCGATGCAGGGCATGGATCCCAGGACCCTGGGATCCTGACCTGAGCCATAGGCAGCTGCTTAATCAACTGAGCCACCCAGGTGCCCTCATTTCTCACTTCTTACCATGGTGCCTGAGGCTGCATACTATGGGTCCAGCCTTTCTCTCCAGTCACGCCTCTATGGCTCTCTCCCTCAGCTGCATGGCTTTGTGTGTCCCTTCAGTGGGCCAAGCTTGTTCCTGTCTCAGCACCATAGGATTTGTTGCTGGCAATGCTCAAAAGGCTCCGTGAAATTTCCTCATGGCTGGTTCCTTAGTATTTAGGCCTTAGCTCAGTACTATTGCTCCATAATGAAAACTTGAAAACTCAATGGCTTCAAAATAGCAGCCATTTATTTTGTTTATATATCTATATATGGGCAGGGCTTGATGGAAAAGATGGATTTTGGCTCCAAGCAGCATCAGCTGGGGCCGATTACCCAAGAGCAGGGATCTGCTTCTAGGGTGGCTCACTCACATGGCTGGTGTGTCGGTGCTGGCGGTGGTCCATGACTAGGCAGGGTGGAAGCCTGGACGCCCTGGTTGTTCATGGAGCTTGGTGTCTGGGACTCAGGTGGAAGCTGTTTTGTCTTTCCTGACCTCAGAAGTCACATACTCTCACTTCTGTTGTACTTTATTAGTTCAGCAAGTCAAAAGGCCTGTCCAAGTTCAAGTGGAGGGAATGTGGACTCTAGCACTTGCAGCGGGAGTGTTGGGGTTCATGCAGAAATGGAAAGTTGCTCTTCTGGATAATTCTGGGTGATGCCATCTGCTGCAGCTATGACCTCAGTGTGACTTTCACTGAACATCCTATATAAATTAGCTCTTCCTCCCCACCCCAAATAGTCATTATTTATCGTTTTAGCCTCTGGTTCCTTCATAGTACCTACCATTATCTTAAATTATCTTGGATGGGGCGTTTGGGTGGCTTAGTCTGTTAAGCGTCCAGCTCTTGGTTTTGGCTCTCGGGGTCTCAGGGTCATGAGATCCAGCCCCTTGTTGGGCTCTGTGCTCAGTGGGGAGTCTGTTAAGATTCTCTTTCTCACTTTGCCCCTCCCCCCACAGTGCACACACACTCTCAAAGGAGAAGAAGGAGGAGGAAGAGGAGGGAGAGAAGAAGAAGGAGAAAAAGGAGAAGTTAGAAACAAATCAAAGGTTCAAAAGTTCAGTGGGAGCATTTGTAGTGATGTGAAAGGGGATTTGGCTCATCCTGGAAAGATGGCGAGGGCTGCCATGAGGGGGAGGGGTTCCTATCAGGATAAGTGTGAGCACACACTCCACTTGCCCAAGGTGAAGACACTTGCCAGTGAGCGGTGGAGACAAGATAGAGTCTGGGCATATTTTGTAGAGGCAACAGCCCTTGCTGATAGAAAGGATGAAGGGTGAGAGATAGGGAACCATAAAGGCCAACTTCTAGCTTTTTCTCTCAAGCAGCCAGGTGAGTAACAGTGCTAAGAGCTGGATGGGGAAGGCTGGAGGAAGAGCAAGGTAGCGGTGAGGGAAACTTCCCTTTCCCTCAGGATGTCTGATTTCAGTGTGGTTATTGAGAGCTGTCAAGCTGGTTAAATACTTCTCACTAAGCAGTTATGGGCCGGCAAGTACAGAGCTTCTGGTTCTGATGGGAGTGGAAATTCTGATAACCGCTTACCTTTTCTTAAGAATTCCTTTCTGGGGCGCCTGGGTGGCTCAGTCATCGAGCCCCACATCAGGCTCCCGGCTCAGCAGAAGCCTACTTCTCCCTCTCCCATTCCCCCTGCTTGTGTTCCCTCTCTCAGTGGATCTCTCTCTGTGAAATAAATAAATAAAACCTTAAAAAAAAAAATCCTTTCTGGTTTTTGTCTGCCTGTGTAGCTTTAAGAACCTCCTTGCTGATTGTGGTTGTTATAATTGCTGTGGCAAAGATCCCAGTTGGAAGCTGAAACACACCCAAAGGAGGAAATTGAACTCAACATGAAGGGGACACAGCCAGGCAATTTCCCCAAACTGTACTCCATTAGCCAGTCTGGAAAAGAGCCCCGGTGACTGAGAAGAGGGAACCAGGCTTTAGACATTCTCTGAAAGAATGACTAAAAAGAGGGCAAAGAACAATGAATGCTTCTGGAAAGGCTCTCAAAGCAAGCAGAAACCTAAGCTGTTGGAAGCAGCTGCTGGATTCCTATGGGGAAACAGAGCAGGAGGAGAATGGGGAGGGTGTAGGAAAAGAAAGAGGAGGACAGATCCTAGGCCAGGCCACATTTCCATGCCTTCCTTACCTTTTCCCCCCAGCCCCAGTTCCAGGAATTTGCCCAATCCACTCAGTTCCCTCCCTCCACAGAATGCACCAGCCCCAAAGCTCAGAAGGAAAACTGTTCTCTTCACCTGATGTTCAGCAAAGATCATTCATCTGCCTGGACTTCTTGAAGATCACTCATAGGATCCCAGGGTGGACTGGTCAGCAGAGGGAAGCCAGGTATCCAACCAATCTCTATATGGGGAAAGAAGGGGTGATCACAACAGCAGGGACGGCACACTCACTGCCTGGGAGTGCATTTGCTGATTCCCACTCAGAGTTCCAATTCCACTAACTCCTTTCTCCTGTATTTGTCATGCTTGTTTCAACTTTCCCCATTGTCTCCATGAGCCCACAGTACTTGCTACCCAAATATTACTTCTTCCTACTCTCTCCAAAATATGCAAGGGGTGGGGCGCCTGGGTGGCTCAGTTGGTTGGGCGACTGCCTTCAGCTCAGGTCATGAACCCGGAGACCTGGGATCGAGCCCCACATCGGGCTCCCCGCTCGGCAGGAAGCCTGCTTCTCCCTCTGTCACTCCCCGTGCTTGTGTTCCCTCTCTCTCTGTGTTTCTCTCTGTCAAATAAAGAAAATCTTTTTAAAAAAAATATGCAAGGGGTCTCAAGTTTAACCACAAATCACCAGACAGCCAATGATAACCCATACCTGGGCATTGTTCCATGTATTCATTCAGTAATTATTTATTGAGTACCTAATACATGTGACTATGAAGGAGGCTATTGCAGCGGACCAAGTGAAAGATAATGGAGACTTGAACCGGTATGGAGGTAATGGAGAGTGGGTAGATTGTAGATATATATATTTTTTTAACTTTTTTTTTTAAGATTTTATTTATTTGACAGAGAGAAACACAGCCAGAGAGGGAACACAAGCAGCAGGAGTGAGAGAGGGAGAAGCAGGCCTCCCGCCGAGCAGGAAGCCCGATGTGGGACTCGATCCCAGGTCTCCGGGATCATGACCTGAGCCGAAGGCAGTCGCTTAACCAACTGAGCCACCCAGGCACCCCGATTGTAGATATATTTTAAAAGGTAGAGCCAACAGGATTACCTGGTAGATGGGACATGATGTTTGAAGGAAGTAGAGCATGGGATTCTTGAACTCAGGCTCATGAGTTTGAGCCCCACATTCACCATAGATTTTACTTAAGTGAAAATCTTTTCAAAAATGAAGGAGGCTTCCAAGTTTTTGGCCTCTGCATCTAAAAGGGTGGTATTGTCATTTTCTGCAATAGGAAAGACTGTAAGGCAAGTAAATTGAAAGAACTAAATCAAGAGCTTGATCTAAAGACATATTAAGTTTGAGATGCTCATTTAGACATTCCAGTGGTAATATTCAGATACATGGACCTCAGAAAGGCCCAGGCTATAGGTAAAAATTTTTGAAACCTTAGTCTGCCTTTCTCTGTTCATAAGCAAAAAGAAACATTGGAATGAGAGGGTGCCTACAGAATTTCAACCAATAAATATCAAGAAGTATAAGATTAACCAAGATAGGAGTGTCTGGGTGCCTCAGTTGGTTGAGCATCTGCCTTCGGCAGGGTCCCGGGATCAAGTGCCATGTTGGGCTTTCTGCTCAGCAAGGAGTCTGCTTTTCCTTATCCCTCTTCCTGCTGCTCCTCTTGCTTGTGCTCTCTCTTTTTTGAATAAATAAAATCTTTTTTAAAAAAGATTAAGCAAGTTATCTAGAAATGTTGCAGTTGGCATTGCCTGACAGAGTTGAAGAGCGACTTCTCTCAAAGACTAAGTGAGATGACATACCTAAGCTTCCAAGTTCCTATGCAGATGGGCACCATCCCTGAAAATATCTATAGTGGGCAACCCTCTGGGATCCCCTCTCTCTTTGGGGGGTTTGGACTCTATCATTCAATAACCTTTACTATCGCTCAATAAAAAATTTAAAAAATGGTCTACAGTAGTCTACTACCCCATAGAGACTAATGTAGGAATAATCTAATCCCCCTAAAATGGAAATGGACCAATGGCCTTTCTAGATCCCTTCCCTCACAAGGTTAATATCACTATTAAAAATCAAATACCCAGGGTGCCTGGGTGGCTCAGAGGGTTAAGCCTCTGCCTTCTGCCCGGTTCATGATCCCAGGGTCCTGGGATCGAGCCCCATGTTGGGAATCTCTGCTCAGCAGGGAGCCTGCTTCCCCCTCTTTCTCTGCCTCCCTCTCTGCCTATTTATGATTTCTCTCTGTCAAATAAATAAATAAAATCTTTTTTTTAAAAAATACCCTTTCCTCCCTCAATAAACTGTCTTTTTCCTCTCTTTACTTTGGTTACCCTTTCCAATTCACAAAATAAAACCTGCCATGCATATTAATGAAAACAAATGGAAGGTAGGGGGAAGGGAGAAGGGAATAGAGCAAGACCATATCTAGCAATAACCAACCTTAAATTTCTTATTATGTGTATTTTTTTAAGATTTATTTATTTGAGAGAGAGTGAAGGAGAGAGAGAACATGAGTGGGAGGGGCAGAAGAGAGGGAGAAAGAATCTCAAGCAGACTCCCTGTTTAGCACAGAGCCTGTGCAGGATTCCATCTCAGCCCTGAGATCATGACCTGAGCTGAAACCCAGAGTCAGATGCTTAATTGACTGCTCCAGCCAGGTGTCTCTCTGTGTATTTTTTTTTAATATTTAAAAATTTGTTGTCGGGGAGGGTGCCTGGGTGGCTCAGTCATTAAGCATCTGCCTTCGGCTCAGGTCATGATCCCAGCATCCTGGGATTGAGCCCCATATTGGGCTCCCTTCTTGGTGGGAAGCCTGCTTCTCCCTCTCCCACTTCCTCTGCTTGTGTTTCCTCTCTTCCTGTGTCTCTCTGTCAAATAAATAAATAAAATCTTAAAAGAAATTGTTGGGTGCCCGGTGGCTCAGTGGGTTAAAGCCTCTGCCTCCAGCTCAGGTCGTGATCTCAGGGTTCTGGGATGGAGGCCCAAATCAGGCTCTCTGCTCTGCGGGGAGCCTACTTCCTCCTCTCTCTCTGCCTGCCTCTCTGCCTACTTGTGATCTCTCTCTCTGTCAAATAAATAAATAAATTTTTTTTTAAAAATTGTTGTGGGGCATCTGGATGGCTCAATCAGAAAAGCATTCAACTCTTAATCTTGGGATTGTAAATTTAAGTTCCACATTGGGTGTAGAGATTGCTAAAGAAAATCTGTAAATTTTAAAAAAAAGTTTTTTTAATGTGCTGTTTTGTTTTTGGATGTTTGCTGTCAGGAACTTACTGTTTTTTGTTAGTTATTTGTTCTTTCTCTCTGGATGTTTGGGTAGGGTTTTTGTGCCCCTTTGAGTTGATTTTTTTTAATAGACTTCATTTTTTTGGAGTTGTCTTAGATTCATAGCAGAATTGGGTGGAAAGTACAGAAAACTCCTATTTTCCTATGATACAACAATTTATAAGAAATATGTATTTGGTCATATATTTCTCAGATATATTTTGTCTTCCTCCACAGTTCCTGAAAATGCTTCAGAGCCATAAAAGTGAAATGGATTATCTTATTACTAAAGGTGACTTTTGGCCCCCACCCAGGGTGAGGTCTGATTGCTAGATGGACAAACCATGGGATTAAATGGTTGGAACTTTTAGTTTTAGGGAGGGAGAGGAGCTGGAGGTTGAATCAGCCAATGGCCAGTGACTTAGCCAATCATGATTATGTAATGAAACCTTCATAAAAACCCAAGAAGACAGCTTCTTGATCTTGTTTTTTTCCAGAGAGCTTTCACACTTGGGGAACCATATAGTTCCACATGCCACCAGGCCAGGCCCATGCTCCACAAGGACAGAAACTCCTTGCCCTATGTATCTCTTCATCTGACTGGTGATTCATATTCTTTATCATATCTTTTTCTTTGTCATATCCTTTAACGAATTGGAAAACGTTAAGTTAAGTATTTCCCTGAGTTCCGTGAGCCACTTTAGCAAGTTAATCCAACCTAGGGAGGAAGTTGTTGGAATCTCTAGTCTGTAGCCAGTAGGTTAGAAGCACAAGTAAATAGCCTAGGACTTGTGACTCCTGTCTGAAGTGGGAACTGGGGAGAATCTTGTAGGACTGGACCTTTAGCCTGTGGATCTGATGCTATCTCTGTGTAAACAGTGTCAGAGTTGAGTTAAATTTTTGGACATCCTGCTGGTATCCAAGTACTGCCTGGTGTTTTGTGGGGAGAACCCCTCCACGTTGGGTCTGGGAACACTAAAAGACCCCTGACACCTAAACACAGACTCTATCAAACATCCCCCCCCCCAAAAAAAATCCCATACCGAAGTGGTACATTCATTACAATCAATCATTATTATCACTCAGAGTTCATCGGATTCACTATTGGTGTTGTACATTGTATGGATTTGGACAAATGTATAATGCTATGTATCCACCATTGTAAGATCATACAGAATAGTTTCACTAGGGGCGCCTGGGTGGCTCAGTTGGTTGAGCGACTGCCTTCAGCTCAGGTCATGATCCCGGAGACCCAGGATCGAGTCCCACATCAGGCGCCCTGCTCAGCGGAGAACCCTCTCTCACTCCCCCTGCTTGTGTTCCCTCTCTGGCTATGTTTCTCTCTGTCAAATAAATAAAATCTTTAAAAAAAAAAAAAAAAAAGAATAGTTTCACTCTCCTAAAAATGCTGTGCTCCACCTATTCATCCTTCTTTCCCCAATAACCCCCGCCAATCACTGATCTTTTTACTATCTCCATAATTTTACAGAATTTTTTTTTTGCTTTTTCCAGAATGTCATTTACTACTTGGAATCACACAATATGTTGACTTTTCAAGTTTGGCTTCTTTCACTTAGTAATGTGCATTTAAGTTTCTTTCATATCTTTTCATGACCTGATCGCTCATTTTTTTTAGCTCTGAGTAGTTCATGTATGATTTACAATGTTTATTTACCCATTTCACCTACCGCCTTCAGTCATTGGTTGTTTGTTGCTCCCTGGATATGTAGATACTTTTTTTTTTTTTTTCTGAGAGAGAGGGAGCAGGGAGGGGGAGCACCAGAGGGAGAGGGAGAGAGAGAATCCCAAGGAGGATCCACGCCCAGCATGGGTGCAATGTGGGGCTCCATCTCACCACCCTAAGACTATAACCTGAGCCAAAATCAAGAGTTGGATGCTCAAGCGACTGAGCCACCCAGGCTCCCTGGATAATTTTAACAAAGTCTCACTATCTTTGATATCTTGTAGTTTCCCCCAAAAGAGTGTAGAGTGCATTTATTATTTTTTAATTTGTTTTTATTCCTGGGATTCATTCTTATTTCTGAATCAAAGGATTCGTATTTCATCAATTCTGGGAAATTTCTCAGGCATTTTACCTTTGAATAGTATCTCTTTTCCATGTTCTCCATTCTTTTCTTCTAGAAACCAGTTGTCTGCATGTTAGACCTTCTCATTGCATCATTCCTATTTCCTAACATCTCTTTGTTTCTCTTTATTGTATTCTGAATATCTACAACCTATCTTCTAGTTTATTAAATTCCTCTAATTTGTTTTCTGATCTGTTGACTTGGTGTTTTAAATATTTTACTTATTCTAGGGCACCTGGGGGACTCAGTCAGTTAAACGCCTGCCTTCAGCTCAGGTCGTAAACCCCAGGGTCCTGGAATTGAGCCCAACATTGGGTTCCCTGCTCCACAGGGAGTCTGCTTCTCCCTCTCCCTCTCCCTCTGCTTGTGTTCCTTCTCTCACTGTGTCTCTCTCTGTCAAATAAATAAATAAAAATCTTTAAATAAAAAAGTCTTTAAATATTTTAATTATTTTGTATAGTTGAGATGTTATATTTTATATTTTTTTAATTATAAAAAACATGTAACATAAAATCTACCAACCTATTCATGGTTTTTTTCTTAAGATTTTATTTACTTGAGAGAGAGAGAGCATGAGAGGGGAGAAAGTCGGAGGGAGAAGCAGACTCCCCACAGAGCTGGGAGCCCAATGTGGGACTCAATCCAGGGACTCTGAGATCATAACCTGAACCAAAGGCGGTTGCTTAACCAACTGAGCCACCCAAGTGCCCACCTTATTCATGTTTAAGTGTACATTTCAGGAGTGTTAAGTACATTTACATTGTTGTGCAACCAATCCAGAACTCTTTTATCTTACAAAACTGAAACTCTGTACCCATGAACAGCAACTCCCCATTTTCCCTTCCCTCTGGTAACTCACTACCATTTAACTTTCTGTTTCTATGAATTTGACTCTTTTAGATACCTCATGTAAGTGGGATCATACAGGATACCCAGCTGGCTTAGTGAGAGGAACCTTCAACTTTTGATCTCAGGGTTGTGAGTTTGAGCCCCATGTTGGGTGTCAAGTTTACTAAAAAAAATAAACATTTTTTAAATGGGGGGGTCATACAATACTTGTCTTTTTGTAACTGTCTTATTTCACATACCATAATGTTCTCAACGTTTACCCATGTTGTAGCATGTAATAGAATTTCTTACTTTTGACCATGTTTTGTTTATCCATTCATCCATCAATAGATATTGAGTCATTTTTACATTTTAGCTATTTTTAAAATATTTTATTAATTGATTGATGAGAGACAGAGAGAGAGGAAGGCAGAGGCAAAAGGAGAGGGAGAAGTAGGCGCTCCACTAAGCAGGGAGCCCCACATAGGGCTTGATCCCTGTACCCTGGGATCATAACCTGAGCCAAAAGCAGATGCTTAACTGACTGAGCCACCCAGGCGCCCCTACATTTTAGCTATTTTAAATAATGCTGCTATAAACATAAATGTGAAAATATCTCTTGGGGACCCTTCTTTCAATTTGGGGGGACATATCCCTGAAAGTGGGATTGCTGGATCATATGGTAACTGCCATACTGTTTTCCACAGCACCTATAACATTTTACATTCCCACAAACAACACACAAAGCTTCCAATTTCTCCACTTCTTCATCAACACTTGTTATTTTCTTTTTTTTTTTTAAAGATTTTATTTATTTGACAGAGCGAAACACAGCCAGAGAGGGAACACAAGCAGGGGGAGTGAGAGAGGGAGAAGAAGGCTTCCCGCCGAGCAGGGAGCCCGATGTGGGACTTGATCCCAGGTCTCCGGGATCATGACCTAAGCCGAAGGCAGTCGCTCAACCAACTGAGCCACCCAGGCGCCCCCAACACTTGTTATTTTCTGCATTTAGGATTGCAAGAGGTTTGTTTGGGGCAGAACAAAGCACAATTGTCCTGGACCAACAAACATAGACTCCTCAATCTTGAAGTTCCTCATATTTGAAGGAAGTAGTCAACCGCCCCACTTGTGGTTAATTGTTCATTGGCCAACCTAAGTTACCAAGTCCTGAATGGAGAGTTTCGTGGATATGTGAAAATAAGGTGGGACAGTGTTTTCCCACAGCTTCTGGAGATCAGTCCTCAGAGAAACTTGAAAATGGAACTCTGGAGAACATTGGGCAAGAAGGGACTCCTGAGCAGCTGAGGACCACAGCTCTTTCCTCAGGGTGACCACAGACTAGGAAGTCCTTTGAACAGATTTCCCTATTCCCTTTCCCTCCAAGGATAAGAATTCCTCTGCCCAGGGTGCCTGGGTGGCTCAGTGGTTAAACCTCTGCCTTCGGCTCAGGTCATGATCCTGGAGTCCCTGGATGGAGCCCCACATCGGGCTCCCTGCTCAGCAGGAAGCCTGCTTCTCCCTCTCTCACTCCCGCTGTTTGTGTTCCCTCTCTGGCTGTGTTTCTCTCTGTCAAATAAATAGAATCCTTAAAAAAAAAAAAAAAAAAAAAAAGAATTCCTCTGCCCTAGTTAGGGATGATATGAAGCAGAAAATATAGTCAGCCTTTAGAAAATGATAATTTTACTTTTTGGAAAGAATGTTGCACTGGGCATCTGAAGCCCAGAACCCTGGGTTTCATATCTGGTACTTTGGCTCAGAGGCTTTGTGATGTTAAGCAAATTTCCTCCAGGAATTTCCTTTTTCAGGGAATATAACTAACTCATCTCTGTGATGATAGCTGTCACAGTTCTACGAACACCTGTTCTGGTTCAGCTGTACTTTGTTTTTTTGTTTTTTGTTTTTTAATCATCTTTATAGAACAATTTAAAAAAAATCCGCCTTGATGAGAAGTCTTTACATTACTTTGTGGTTCTTTGCACCACATCAAGCCAGGCAAAAACATGACTCTCTGATTCCCACTCAGGGAAGTACATAGAAATGAAATGACTCTTGCTACGGTAGTGAGACTACTGGATGGGAAGAAAGGTGTACAAAGCACCAGAGTTTCTTTTTTAAAAATTAGCTCAACATAAGGGGGTGCCTGTCTGGCTCAGTTGGTAGAACATGCAACTCTTAATCTTGGTGTTATGCATTCTAGCCCCATATTAAGCGTTGAGCTTTTAAAAAATGAGTACAACGTTATTATATTTCCTGTTCAATGGGAATATTTATTTTTTATTTTTTCCTAAGACCTTTTCAATATATGATTTTTTTTGTTTTATTTATTTAAATAATCTTTACACCGAAGATGGGGCTGGAACTCACAAACCAGAGATCAAGAGTTGCATGTTCTCTGACTGAGCCAGCCAGGTACCCCCTATTCAAGAGTAGTATTTAAACACAAATTCAAAATTTTATACAGTGGGTTTTTATAAATAATTTACTCAAGGGGCACATGGCTGGCTCAGTCTGCGGAGTGTACCACTCTTGGTCTCAAAGTTGTGAGTTTTGAGCCCCATGCTGGGTGAAGAGATTACTTAAAAAAATCTTATGGATACTTGGGTGGTTCAGTCGGTTAAGCATCTGCCTTCAGCTCACCTGGGATCAAGTCCTGCATCAGGATCCCTGCTCAGTGGAGAAGCTGCCTCTCCCTCTGCCCTTCCCCACTGCTTGTGCTGGATCTCTTTCTCTACCAAATAAATACATATAATCTTTTTAAAAATATTTTATTTATTTATTGAGAAAGAGAGAGTAAGTGTGAGAGAGCATGAGAAGGGAGAAGGTCAGATGGAGAAGCAGAGTCCCTGCAGAGCTGGGAGCCTGATAGGGGACTTGATCCTGGAACTCCAGGATCATGACCTGAGCTGAAGGCAGTGGCTTAACCAACTGAACCACCCAGGCGTCCCCATATAATCTTTAGAAAAAAAATTAATAATTTTTTTTAGAATCTTAGAAAATATAAATAAATAAACTTCATCGGAGAGTAAAATGTGAAAGACCCTCCCTCCTATTTTCCACTTACAATAATCCTTTTCTTTTTAAAGATTTTATTTATGTATTGAAAGAGAGATCCCAAGCAGGGGGAGAGAGAGAAGTGAGTTTCCTGCTGAGCAGGGAGCCCAACATGTGACTCAATCCCAGGGTCCTGGGATCATGGCCTGAAAAGAAGGCAGATGTTTAACTGACTGAGCCACCCAGGTGCTCCTCCACCTACAATAATTTATTGCCCATTGTTGTAGGCTAGGTTCCCCACGGAATAGACTCTAAGACAAATTCATGTATGCAGATGGTTTATTGAGAAGTATGCTCAGAAACAATGTCTGGAAAGGATGAGAAGCAATAATGGGCAATATCATAGGGAACTCTGAAGCTAAAATGGTCCTTCAGAACTGTCTCAAATTGGGGTAAAGGGAACATGTCTTTCTATTGCATAATAGCCAGTCATTGGATGCAAGTTGTCCCCAGGGAGGGACTTAGACTTGTCAAAGCACCTACAGGCAGCTGAGGGTGATGTTTCTATGCACTATGCGTTAGTAGAGCCTTTCCTCACCCTCCCTCTACCCTGCTCTCTCCCCCTCACCTTGCTCAAACATGCTCTCTCTCTAAAAAGAAAAAAAAGAATTGCATATAATCATTCAAATCACTAATACACAGTATATATATTAGATAAAGAAGAGACAGTGACAAATCATAAAAAATAATAAAGATGTTATTTATAGAAAAGATATAAATATCCAATATGGATATAAAAAGTTACTCATCCTTACTAGAAATCACGAAAATGTGAATTAAAACAACATAATACAAAGGTGGGGAGAGAGGATTATCAAGGATTTAAATATCAGAGGTGACTGGCTCCATCAGAAGAGCATTTGACTTTTGATCTTGGGGTTCTGAGTTCTAACCCCACATTGGGTGTAGAGATTACTTAAAAATTAACAAACTTGATGAAGTCCCAAAAGTTTATTTTCACTTTTGTCTCCTTTGCCTTTGGAGACGTGTCTTGAAAGAAGTTGCTGTGGCCAATGTCAAAGAGGTTACTGCCTATGTTCTCTTCCAGGATTTTGATGGATTCCTGCCTCATGTTGAGGCAGGTCATTCATCCACTTTGAGTTTGCCTTTGTGTGTGGCGTAAAGAGAATGGTCTTGTTTCATCCTTCTATACATAGCTGTCTAATTTTCCCAGCACCATTTATTGAAGAGATTGTCTTTTTTCCACTGGGTATTTTTTCCTGCTTTGTCGAAGATGATTTGAGCATAGATTTGTGGGCCCATTTCTGGACTCTCTGCTCTGTTCCATTGGTCTATTTGTCTGTTTTGGTGCCACAACCATGCTGTCTTAGTGATCACAGGTTTGTAATAAAGCCTGAGGTAGGGTAATGAGATGCCCCCAGCTTTGTTTTTCTTCTTCAACAATTCCTTAGCGATTCGAGGTCTTTTTTGGTTCCATATAAATTTTAGGATTGTTTGTTCCAACACTTTGAAAAATGTTGGTGGAATTTTGATAGGAATGGCATTGAAAGTATAGATTGCTCTGGGCAGTATAGACATTTTAACAATGTTTATTCTTCCGATCCATGAGCATGGAATGCTCTTCCATCTTTTTGTGTGTCTTCTTCAATTTCTTTTATGAGTGTTTGGTAGTTCCTTGAGTACAGATCCTTGACTTCTTTGGTTAGGTTTATTCCTAAGTATCTTATGGTTTTTGGTGCTATAGTAAACGGAATCGATTCTCTGATTTCCCTTTCTATATTTTCACTGTTAGTGTATAAGAACACAACTGATTTCTGTGCATTAATTTTGTATCCTGCCACATTACCGAATTGGGAGAGGATATTTGCAAATTACACTATAGACAAACGGCTGATATCCAAGATCTATAAAGAACTACTCAATCTCAACATCCAAAAAGAAGATGAACACATCAAAAAATGGGCAGGAGACATGAAGAGGCACTTCTCCATAGGAGATATACAAATGGCTAACAAACACATGCAAAAATGTTCATCATCACTAGCTATCAGGGAAATTCAAATCAAAACCACAATGAGATACCACCTTACACCAGTCAGAATGGCCACAATTAACAAGACAGAAAACTACAAGTGTTGGAGAGGCTGCAAAGAAAGGGGAACTCTCTTACACTGTTGGTGGGAATGCAAGTTGATGCAACCGCTTTGGAAAAGTGTGGAGATTCCTTAAAAAATTAAAAATAGAGCTACCTTATGACCCTGCAATTGTACTACTGGGTATTTACCCCAAAGATACAGATGTAGTGAAAAGAAGGGCCATATGTACCCCAGTGTTCATCGCAGCAATGGCCACAATCGCCAAACTGTGGAAAGAGCCAAGGTGCCCTTCAACAGATGAATGGATAAAGAAAATGTGGTGCATATATACAATGGAATACTACACCTCCATCAGAAAGGATGAATATCCAGCTTTTGTAGCAACATGGACTGGATTGGAAGAGATTATGCTGAGTGAAATAAGCCAAGTAGAGAAAGTCAAGTATCACATGGTTTCACTTACTTGTGGTTCATAAGGGGTAATATAGAGGACAGTAGGAGAAGGAAAGGAAATGGGAAGTAGGGTAATTGGGGGAGAGAAACGAAACAAGAGAGACTCTGGACTCAGAAACAAACTGAGGGTCTTGGAGGGAAGGGGGTAGAAGGATGGGAGAGCCTGGTGGTGGATACTGAGGGCACGTATTGCATGGAGCACTGAGTGTGGGGCATAAACAATGAATCTTGGAGGGCGCCTGGATGGCTCAGTTGGTTGAGCGACTGCTTTCGGCTCAGGTCATGATCCTGGAGACCCGGGATCGAGCCCCACATAGGGCTTCCTGCTCAGCGGGAAGCCTGCTTCTCCCGTTCTCAGTCTCTCTGCTTGTGTTCCCTCTCTAGCTCTGTTTCTATCTGTAAAATAAATAAATAAAATCTTTAAAAAAAAAAAAAACAATGAATCTTGGAACACTGAAAAAATAAATTTAAAGTAAAAAAAAAAACCCACTAAAAAATTAAAAAATAAACAAACTTGGGTGCCTGGGTGGCTCAGTGGGTTAATGCCTCTGCCTTCAGCTCAGGCCATGATCTCAGGGTCCTGGGAACAAGGCCCTCATCGGGCTCTCTGCTCAGCAGGAAACCTGCTTCCCCCTCTCTCTCTGCCTACCTCCCTGCCTGCTTGTGATCTCTGTCAAATAAATAAATAAAATCTTTAAAAAAAATAAACAAACCTGAAAAACAAATACACATGTATATAGGGAGATGCATGCAATAATCTTGAATGCAGTATGGTTTGTAATAGCAAAAGATTTGAAAAGGCCTAAATATCCATTAATAAGAACATTTAGTTAAATACAATACATTCATACTCTAAAATACTAAACAATTTATTTTTAATATATTTTTTAAATATTTTATTTATTTATTTATTTATTTATTTATTTATTTGAGAGAGAGAGAGAGAGACAGCACGACCAGGGCTGGGGAGGCAGAGGGAGAGGAAAGAGAGGGAGAAGCAGACTCCTCGCTAAGCAGGGATCCAGATGGGATTCCATCCCAGGACCCTGGGATCATGACCTGAGCCAAAGACAGACGCTTAACCAACTGAGCCACGCAGAGCCTCTATTTTTAAAAATTTTTTAAAGATTTATTTATTTGGGGTGCCTGGGTGGCTCAGTTGGTTAAGCGACTGCCTTCAGCTCAGGTCATGATCCTGGAGACCTGGGATCGAGTCCCACATCGGGCTGCCTGCTCGGCGGGAAGCCTGCTTCTCCCTCTCTCACTCCCCCTGCTTGTGTTCCTTCTCTCGCTGTGTTTCTCTCTGTCAAATAAATAAATAAAATCTTAAAAAAAAAAAAAAAAGATTTATTTATTTGAGGAGGGAGGGGCAGAAGGAGGGGGAGAATCTCAAGCAGATGCCAAGGTGACCACCAAGACCCTTGCTCAGTCTCACGACCTGAGATCATGACCTCAGCTAAAACCAAGAGTTTGACTCCTGATAGACTGAGCCCCCCAGGAACCTCTAAACAGCAATTTAAAAGAATGAGATAGAGCTGGCTCTGAAAGTCTCTTCAGGGGCACCTGGGTGCCTCAGTCATTAGGTATCTGCCTTCAGCTCAGGTTGAGCCCCACATTGGCCTCCCTATTCAGCAGAAAGCCTGCTTCTCCCTCCTCACTCCCCCTGCTTGTGTTGCCACTCTCGCTATCTCTCTGTCAAGTAAATAAATAAAATATTTTTTTCTTTTTAAGATTTTATTTATTTATTTATTTATGAGAGAAACGCAGCTAGAGAGGCAACACAAACACGGGGAGTGAGAGAGGGAGAAGTAGGCTTCCTATGGAGCAGGGAGTTCCATCCCAGGACTCCCAGATCATGTGAGGTCGAAGGCAGATGGTTAATAACTGAGCCATCCAGGCACTCCTAAAATCTTAAAAGCCTCCTCAATACATGCACAGTATTGATGTAGTTTTCAGGTATTGCTGGGATTCAGAGCCCACAGCAAGAAAGAATTCTTACGACATCTTCGGTGCAAAAAAGCATTTTTATTAAAGCATGAGGACAGGACCTGTGGGCAGATAGAGGTCATGAGGTGTGGCCAAGTATATACTTTCAAGTTGGGAAGGCATTAGGGACAGCACAAGCCTCCAAGCTATTTTGGACACAAGGTTTTCAGGACCTTGAGGGCTAGATATTGTTAGGAAAAGGTCATTTATTACTGTTTATATTGTTGTTTAGTAAAAACTCAGTCATGAGAATCTTCAGATGTATATCGGTAGGTCATATGCTTGGAGGATGACTGCCAACATATATCTTGAAGGGTAGAGATAAAGGAAGTTTCCAAAGGAATTTTTATACATTAAAGTAGACTTACAGGATCCTGAGGGTCGGGCTAAGATTGCCTTTTGCCCTCAGCAAAGTGCTAACGCTGAGGCAGCTGGGTTCCTAGAGGAATGTCACTCTGCTTGTTTCAAGGACCCATCCGTGAGCTATAGGTAATGAGGAAATTCAATTTTTTCTTCTGCCTTTGTTTCAATATTAAGAAGAAAAAGAAAAGGGGCGCCTGGGTGGCTCAGTTGGTTGGGCCACTGCCTTTGGCTCAGGTCATGATCCCAGAAACCCAGGATGGATGGAGCCCCGCATCTGGCTCCGTGCTCGGCGGGAAGCCTGCTTCTCCCTCTCTCACTCCCCCTACTTGTGTTCCCTCTCTGGCTGTGTTTCTATCAAATAAATAAATAAATAAATAAATAAATAAATAAATAAATAAATAAAATCTTAAAAAATAAACCAAAAAAAGAAAAAGAAAAAAAAAACAAAAAAAAAGAAAAAAAAATAAATAAACCAAACCCTGATCATATATTTAGATACATATCCTTATTTAAACATATGTATGCATGCTCATATACACATACAATAAATACAATAAACTCTTATCAGTGGCTGTAAATGTGGTTGGGCACTGGAATTGATCCTTGGATAAAGTGGCACTTCCACTTCTCATTTGCATTGTTCTCTGTGATTTGAAAATATTACAATGAGCCTACATTATTTTTGTGTTTTAAAACACAATTTCAAAAAGGGAAAGGTGATACTGACTGGTAGGATAGTATGAAAGAATATAAAAAAACCAGCTGTCATCCCATCATTTTAAAAAAAATTCTTTTTGGGGCGCCTGGATGACTCAGTTGTTAAGCGGCTGCCTTTGGCTCAGGTCATATTCCCGGAGTCCCAGGATCAAACCCTGCATCGGGCTCCCTGCTCGGCAGGAAGCCTGCTTCTCCCTCTCTCACTCCTCCTGCTCGTGTTCCCTCTCTAGCTGTGTTTCTCTCTGTCAAATAAATAAATAAAAATCTTTTAAAATTTTTTCATTTTAAATGTTTTAAACTCTACCCCCAAAGTGGGGCTCAAACTCAAAATTCCAAGATCAAGAGTTCCATTCTCTATGGAGTGGGCCAACCAGGTATCCCTGTAATCCCATCATTAAGAGAAAACTTCTCAACACTTCTTTTTAAGATATTTTTAAAAAATTTTTAAAAGATTTTATTTATTTATTTATTTATTTATTTGACAGAGAGAAACATAGCTAGAGAGGGAACACAAGCAGGGGGAGTGAGAGAGAGAGAAGCAGGTTTCCTGCTAATCAAGGAGCCTGATGCAGGGCTTGATCCTGGGATTCCAGGATCATGGCCTGAGCTGAAGGCAGATGCTTAATGACTGACCACCCAGGTACCCTGATTTTTTAAAAAAAATTTAAGATCTTATTTACTTATTTGTCAGAGAGAGAGAGAGAGCACAAGCAGGAAAAGCAGGAGGTAGAGGGAAAGGAAGAAGCAGGCTCCCTGCTGAGCAAGGAGCCCAACAGGACTCAAGCCCAGGACCCTAGGATCATGACCTTAACTGAAGGCAGACACTTACCAGACTGAGCCACCCAGGCATCCCTGAGATTTTATTTTATTTTATTTTATTAAAGATTTTATTTATTTGACAGCGAGAAACACAGCCAGAGAGGGAACACAAGCAGGGGGAGTGAGAAAGGGAGAAGCAGGCTTCCCGCCGAGCAGGGAGCCCGATGTGGGGCTCGATCCCGGGTGTCCGGGATCATGACCTGAGCTGAAGGCAGTCACTTAACCAACTGAGCCACCCAGGCACCTCCTGAGATTTTATTTTTAAGTAATCTCTACACCCAACATGGGGCTCGAACTTGCAACCCTGAGATCAAGAGTCACATGCTCCACCAACAGACAGTTGCCCCAAAACTGTCAACATTTTATTTTATTATTTTAGTGATTTTATTTATTTGAAAGAGAGAGCAAGAGAAGGAACACAAGCAGGGGGAGCTGAAGAGGAAGACATAGTCTTCTCTCTGAGCAGGGAGCCCAACGTGGAGCTCTGTCCCAGCACTCTGGAATCATGACCTGAGCTGAAGGCAGACACTTAAAGACTGAGCCACCCAGGAGCCCAATCAACATTTTAATATAAATCTTTTCAGCTCCTTTTCTTTGCATAACTGATTTTTTAACCTCGTTGAGATTCAGACTGAACAGTATTGAAATTCTATGTATCTTTCGTTCTTCACTTTAATTTTCCCTAGAGTTATCTAGTGTGGAATTTTCCCTCTTCCATTAAAGTTACTATTTTCATTCAGGTTCTGCTTCTGGGAAAAGTCAAAGGCACTCACCTGCTCAGGAAGGACTCTCCCCTGCTGATATCTAAGCCAGAAACTCCAGATCCTAGCCCTAAGGCACAGGAATGGCTTAGTCACTGCCACCTGCTGCGATAAGCTTCAGACTACTTTAGGGTCACCTGGAAAGCTAAAGGTACATTGAGGTGCACAAGTGAGGGCTAGGGGATCAGACTAAGAGGCTGAGGAACCCCTGAGTATGACTGACTAGGTAGTTGGAAAGAACTGCTCAGACACAATAAAGTAAAGGAAGTATAGCCAAGGTGAGTCTCCGCACAGACTGAACTTTGCTCCCTTCAGCTGGATTCCAGAGAAGCATGAATTGGAAAGAGGGAGTTTTTGATAAGGTGGTTTTTGCAGTGAGGAGACCTTATGCTTGAGCCTAGTTCAATGGGAAGAATGATTACCTGGACATCAAAAGTAAATCCACACTTGTGGTTTACAAAGGACCCTTGAACAAGGCTCCTTTGGACTTAATCAGTGACCAGCAGGAGCCAGCCAAGCATGGGTGTGGGTCTTAGCGAGAAAACTGCTCCTGGCATCGTTTGAGCCCCAGCTGCACCTGCGAAGAACTGAGGTGAGCAGAACCAGCATGTGGGTGAGCGGGCCCAGCATTATAGGGGATGCAGGGGAGCCACCAGTTGCATTAGCATCTGAATATAATCCACTTGTAACCTTGCACAGTATGGGATAAGAATCTATGGGTAAGTTTATAATCAGAGGAAATAAACATTTATTTATTATTTAAACATCTTCAATAGAAGAAACAAGAAAGAGGCAAAAGAACTGATTACAGAACGGAAAAGGAGAGTTACCAAGATAGTGAAATGTTTTAAAATCTCTTTCCAGTAACTATCTTGCAATATATACATATCAGATATCAGATAATTATGTTGCACACTTTATTTTTCTTAGGTTTCTACTTTAAATGAATACAATATTATATATCAATTATATCCCAATAAAACTTGGAAATTTTTTTAATGTTTAATTTTTATTTTTTTTCAGTGTTCCAAGATTCATTGCCCATTCCCCACACCCAGTGCTCCATGCAATCAATAGGTGCCCTCAGTACCCACCACCAGGCTCTCCCATCCCTCTACCCCCTCCCTCCAAGTCCCTCAGTTTGTTTGTTTGTTTTTTAAAGATTTTATTTATTTGACAGAGAGAAACACAGCCAGAGAAGGAACACAAGCAGGGGGAGTGAGAGAGGGAGAAGCAGGTCTCCGGGATCATGACCTGAGCCGAAGGCAGTCGCTTAACCAACTGAGCCACCCAGGTGCCCCCCTCAGTTTGTTTTTGTGTCCAAAGTCTCTCTTGTTTCGTTTCTCTCCCTGAATTACCCTACTTCCCATTTACTTTCCTTCTCCCACTGTCCTCTATATTACCCCTTATGCACCGCAAGTAAGTGAAACCATGTGGTACTTGACTTTCTCTACTTGGCTTATTTCACTCAGCATAATCTCTTCCAATCCAGTCCATGTTGCTACAGAAGTTGGATATTCATCCTTTCTGATGGAGGTGTAGTATTCCATTGTATATATGTACCACATCTTCTTTATCCATTCATCTGTTGATGGGCACCCTGGCTCTTTCCAGTTTGGCGATTGTGGCCATTGCTGCGATGAACATTGGGATACATATGGCCCTTCTTTTAGCTACATCTGTATCTTTGGGGTAAATGCCCAGTAGTGCAGTTGCAGGGTCATAGGGTAGCTCTATTTTTAATTTTTAAAGGAATCTCCACACTGTTTTCCAAAGCAGCTACACCAGCTTGCATTCCCACCAACAGTGTAAGAGAGTTCCCCTTAAAACTTGGAAAATTTTTAAATGCAATCTCTTTCCACAAAGTAAAATGGTCCTCGGCCCTCCCAACCTAGACCCTAAAAGATTTTAGCAGTTCCTTTCATAAACATACTTGCTGATTTGTAATGAAAAGTATTGCAGTAAGGTTGTTTTTGGCATGGCCAAGGTCTTCGGGATTCAGTTCTGTACTTACCACCCAGGCGCCCCTAAATCATTAAAAATATTTTATTTGGGTGCCTGGGTAGCTCAGTCAATAAGCATCTGCCTTCAGCTCAGGTCATGATCCCAGGGTCCTGGGACAGAGCTCCACATTGGGCTCCCTGCTCAGAGAGAAGACTCACTCCCCCTGCTTGTATTCCCTCTCTCACTGCATCTCTCTCTGTCAAATAAATAAATATCTTTTTTTAAAAAAGATTTTATGCATTTACTTCAGAGAGAGAGAGCATGAGCAGGGGAGGTGTAGAGGGAGAAACAGACTCCCCACTGAAAACCCGACTCAGGGCTCGATCCTGGACCCCAAGATCATGACCTGAGCCAAAGGCAGATGCTTAACTAACTGAGCCACCCTGGCACCCCTAAATTAGCCTTTATTACTAGTCCCCCAGCATTAATTAGTTATTCTGGGAATCTGCCTTCTCACTAAAGAAGCTGTAACTGTCCCTAGAAGAACCTTCTAGTAGAATGCTCTCAAATGTTCTCTTTTAGGACTTGGACATTTGATCAAACTGAGATGAGGGGTATGATCTTTGATCTCAGTGGGCTAAGAAATGGGGTAGAGCTCTAAGGACCATAGGGAACTTATTATCCATATGGTAGATTCAAAAAGGGATACTGTGATTCAGTTCCTTCATTACATTGTGCATCTAACATTTACTGAGCATGCATTGTGTCCCAGGCAGTGCACAAGATGTTTGCACATACCCATTTAACAGATGAAGACAAATTCAGAAACCTTTAAGGAATCTGCTCAAGGTCACAAAGTCAGACTAAAAAAGCTAGGTTTTGGGGAGCCTGCCTGGCTCCATTGGAAGAGCATGCCACTCTTGATCTCAGGACTGTGAGTTACACCCCACTTAGGGTGTAGGAATCACTTTAAAAGGACACCTGGGTGGCTCACTTGTTTGGGCATCTGCCTTCAGCTCACACCATGATCCCAGGGTCCTGGGATCGAGTCCCGCATCGGGCTCCTTGCTCAGCAGAGAGCCTGCTTCTCCCTCTGTCTGCTCCCCCTGCTTGTGCTCTCTCTCTCTCTTTCTTTCTCTGACAAATAAATAAATAAAATCTTTAAAAACTAAAAGAAATTACTTTTTAAATAAATTAAAATAAAAGAAAAAGAAAAAGAAAAGAAAAGAAAAGGGCTAGGTTTCAGACCCCTTTGTACTGACTCCAGTCCTGGTGCTTTGTTTACTACTCCCCATTTGACTCCAAGACTTGCCCATTCTTGGCTGCAGGTGAAAGAATCCCAACTCAACCAGCTTAGACAACCACAGAAAGAGCCTCACAGGCAAGTGCAACTCACACTGGCTCTCTCTCTTCCTCTTCTTTCTTTTGCCTGTACATCTCCCTACATGTCAACTCCACCCTCCCACAGACAAGTTCCTACAAGTGAATTCAAGAATAACTGTTGGCAATTTCCAGACCACATCTTCCAACTACCCCACCCAAGAACTTCACTCTTTCTTTTAGTGGCAGTTCAAACATCCTGGTGCAGGACAGGGGGCTTAGAGAGGGGGAAGGAAGAGGCAGCCAGCAGCTTTGATTATTCAGAAGAAATGGGAAGATGTGAGCAGGCAATTAAACAATTAAATATCCTCCACGTGGAAGTCTAATTTTCATTGGCCTCTGTTCTTCTTTCTTGTTATAATTGCATTGTTGTTTCCACAAATTCAGGAAAGACCTGGATAAAACAGGAGGTCAGTGAGCTCAACTATATCCTTCATGTACATTAACAGCATCATTATTTTCATTTATGGATATATGCTATTGATTAGCTTTTATG
>PITA01016918.1:0-44981 GCA_004023965.1 Spilogale gracilis | reverse complement strand
CGGGGGAGCCCACACGCACGGGGGCGCCCACACGCTCGGGGGAGCCCACACGCATGGGGGCTGCCACACGCACGGGGGCGCCCACACGCTCGGGGGCGCCCACACGCGCGGGGGCCGCCACACGCACGGGGGAGCCCACACGCACGGGGGCGCCCACACGCTCGGGGGCGCCCACACGCTCGGGGGCGCCCACACGCTCGGGGGCGCCCACACGCACGGGGGCCGCCACACGCACGGGGGGCGCCCACACGCACGGGGGCCGCCACAGGCACGGGGGAGCCCACACGCTCGGGGGCGCCCACACGCTCAGGGGAGCCCTCACGCTCGGGGGCGCCCACACGCACGGGGGCGCCCACACGCTCGGGGGAGCCCACACGCACGGGGGCGCCCACACGCTCGGGGGAGCCCACACGCTCGGGGGCGCCCACACGGAAAAGCTTATCTTCTTTCCAAGTAGTATTTCAGTTCTAGATGTAACTGCTGGATTCTAAGGACATTTTTTAAAAGTCTCTAATCTTATTTTGAATTACAAAATTAACAAGTCAATTTTTTTAAAAAAGCATTAATACCAGCTTCCTTAAAAATGAGACATTCTTGGGACATCTAGGAGGCTCAGTCGATCAAGTGCAGACTCTTGATTTTCACTTACGTCATGGTCTCAAGGTCCTGATCTTGGTTCTGCACTCAGCAGGGAGTCTGCTCGAGATTCTCTCTGTCCATCTTTCCTTTTCTCCCTTCTCATGTGCTCTCTCTCTCTCTCTCTCTAAAAAAAAAAGAAAGAAAGAAAGAACTGTTTTTATTTCCTATCCTACAGTTCCAATCATGCCCACATTCTTTAGTCCTTTCTTTCGAACAGATGGCGAGTTAGGGGGCAAGGAGAAGGAGCATTAATGTGTCAAGTGAAACAGAACGGAACTTATATTTGCAGAATGGGACTACCTTGAACACAAATGTCTGCTATTACTCCAAGCTAAGGTTCAGCAGATTTTTTGCTATAAGGGGCCCAGAGAGGAATGCTTTGGGCTTTGTGGGCCATGTAGTCTCTGTCATGATGGGGTTCAGGACACAGTGCCCCCAAATATGCCACCTTGGCTATTAAATATCTTAAGCTAAAGGACTTTTTGAAAAAGGCAAAAGCAGGAAAGTCACTCAGCTCAGATTCCCCCTACTTGAATTTCTTCCCTGAAACAGTCATAAAACTCCCATGTGAGAGGTACCCTGTACCAGGAGGAAACAAGACATTCTTTTGTGTTTTGGTTTCTTAAAAAAGATTTACTTATTTGAGGCGGGGACGGGGAGAGAATCTCAAGCGGACTCCCAAATGAGTGTAGAGCTGAGGCAAGGTTCAATCGCATAAGCCCGAGATCATGAGCCAAAATCACGGGTCAGGTGCTTAACTGACTGAGCCGCCCAGGAGCCCCATTATCACAAGAGGGCAGGGAATTTAGGGCCAAGAAATCTGTATAAACAAACTTTGTGAAACTAATCCTTATCTTCTGAGTTACTTCTTCCTTATTTATCATCTGTAGCCCAAACATCTTTGTCTCATCAACTCTTCACAAATATACTGTTCGTTTGTCTCAGAGTTATAAGGGAATCCCACTCTGGTCACTTCTGGTCTTCATTCTCTTGTGAAATCTCCCACGTGATGGGGCACCTGGGTGGCTCTGTTGGTTAAAGCGACTGCCTTCGGCTCAGGTCATGATCCGGGAGACCCGGGATTGAGTCCCACATCCGGCTCCCAGCTCAGCAAGAAGCCTGCTTCTCCCTCTCTTGCTCCCCCTGCTTGTGTTCCCCCTCTGGCTATGTTTCTCTCTGTCAAATAAATAAAAATCTTTAAAAAAAAAAATCTCCCATGTGAAAATTCATTAAAGCTTGTATGCTTTTTTCCCCTGTTAATTTGTTAATTCTGACAATGTTTAATTTAATCTTCAGACCTAGTCAGGGACCCTAAGAGGGTGAAAGAAAATGTTTCCTCCCCTACCATCACCTTGACTTAATTCTGCTCTTGTCACACAGAAGCAACCATAGTCTGTACATAAACAAATGGCCATGACTATTTTTCAATAAAACGTTATTTACGGACACTAAAATTTAAAGGTTATATAATTTTTGCATGTCATAAGTATTCTTCTTCTTTTTATCTTTCTCAATCATTTAAAAATGTATAATTCCTTCTTTATTGGCAGGCCTTACACAAATCAGGCAGTGGACAGATGACCATGGCCATGGGTTGGGGGACTCCGCTTTGGGCCAGCACTTGGTACTCAGAACCTGCTACTTCTCTTGAGTCCTGGAACTGAGGGATGGGGAGAAGGGGAAGGAGTCCAAAAGATCTGTGCTATTTTTTCAAAAACAAGTTTAAAGCCACTTCATTAATCCAAGAAGTTAGTATTATAGCATTCATTTCTAAACCAAGTTTATAAAACATTTAAAGAAACAATGAGTTTTAAAAGGCAGCCCTGAATGAAAGAGCTATTCATTCCTCCCCATTTTTCTTACTGGACATTGAGGAATAGTCATTAAAAAATAAAAACAAAAACAAAATTTTGTCTTAATAATAAGTGAGAAATACCATCTCCTTGAGGCTTTCATGTACATTTCTTTAATTATTACTCATATGGAATTTTTTTAAGTAGTTTTTTTTTAAGATTTTATTTATTTATTTGATAGAGACAGAGATCACAAGTAGGTGGAGAGGCAGGCAGAGAGAGAGGAGGAAGTAGGCTCCCTGCTGAGCAGAGAGCCCAATGTGGGCCTTGATCTCAGGACCCTGAGATCATGACCTGAGCCGAAGGCAGAGGCTTTAACCCACTGAGCCACCCAGGCGCCCTCATATGGCATTTTTTCCTATTCATAAGCTTTCATAAGAGCTTTCTCTTTCATAAGAGAAATTTATATTTCTCTTTTTATTAATTGCTCATTGCCTTTCCCCCATTTTTCTATTAAGATATTTTTCTAATTTATTGTGAGTTTTGTATATTGCTATTAACCTATTTACATATCTATTATATGTAACAAATACTTCCTCATTCTCCCTTACTCTTTTATTTTATGTAAGATGTTTTTGGTAGTTCATCTTATTATAGTCGAAAACAATTTTATCTTTTACATTTCCTTTTTTTTTTTTTTAAGATTTTATTTATTTGACAGAGAGAAACACAGCCAGAGAGGAAACAGAAGCAAGGGGAGTGAGAGAGGGAGAAGCAGGCTTCCCGCCAAACAGGGAGCCTGACGGGGGGCTTGATCCCGGATCTCCGGGATCATGACCTGAGCCAAAGGCAGTCGCCCAAAGAACTGAGCCACCCAGGAGCCCCACATTTCCTTCTTTTATGCTTAAAATGAACTTCCCCATTTCAAGATCACATATTCAATTATATCTTCTATTAATCAGGTGACTACTTTTTTTTATATTAAGCTGGAATTGGGAATTTCGTTTGGTGTACAAGCTAGGGACCCACAGTACTATTTTCCCAAATGGCTCGCCTATTTTCCTATGTTCCAACCCTGTGTAATCTTTACTGTCGGTTCACATGCACATCCTCCACAAAAGCTCTCAGGATGCCCAGCTTGGGAGAGGGCTCACACTCCTCTCAACAACTAACTGTTCCTCTCGCCCTTCGTGCCACATGGTTCTTCTTTCTTTCTCAAAGCATAATTATCTGTGCATCTCCTCCATTGTACCACACTGTAAGCTCCCTGAAAGCTGGCACTAGTTTGGTGGGGGTTTTTGTTGTTCTTTTTTTTTTTAAGATTTTATTTATTTGACAGAAAGAAACACAGCCAGAGAGGGAACACAAGCAGGGGGAGTGAGAGAGGGAGAAGCAGGCTTCCCGCCGAGCAGGGAGCCTGATGTGGGGCTGGATCCCGGGTCTCCAGGATCACGACCTGAGCCGAAGGCAGTCGCCCAACCAACTGAGCCACCCAGGCGCCCCTATTAAGTTTTATTTTTATTCATCTTTGTATTGCCCAAAGCCCTTATCCAGGGCATCATACATTCGTGGAAAGAAAGAGTGAGTGGGGCAGCTCCAGGCCCTATCCCCACACCTCTGCTCCCTCTCCCAGAGGGAGGGCAGATGAAACCTCACAGCGATAAAGGGACTGCCTGCCCCGTGCATCTGCGGGATTTGTAGTAGCCACAACCCTAAGGCAGCTCTTATTTAAACATGACTGGTATTTATAGAATGAGGTCATGCACTCCAGGCTGAACAGATACTGAAGTGGAGAGAGATGTCAGTCAGGCTCTGGGTAGATAAAGGGTACTCTGGGCAAACAGAGCCCTTACAGCCACGAGCATCAGGGATGTCCATGCCACTTCCTGGACAAACACAGACCCCGAGGCAGGATCCCTCCCCCTGGACCAACTGTGATCACAAAAGCAGAGGGTGTGAGATACTTTTGGAGTAAGTCAGGAAAGGCCACGAGGGAGAGCACCCGATTCCGGACAGCCTCCACTACCTTAGAGCCTTGGTTTTAACTATAAAATCACACTTTTCTCATCATGTTAAATTAAGTTACATATGTGTATGCATGTGTGTATATATAGTTTTAGGGACGTGTGAGTAAGCATTTAAAAATATTGGCCTATACTCTCCAAATTCTAAGCTGGTGAGCGCTTAGTAACTTGAATGCCTATTGCCTGCCAAAGTGGAGAGGAAGCAGGGTGGGGGATGAGCCTAGAATTCTACTGGGGTGTGTGTGTGTTTGTGTGTGTGTGTGTGTGTGTGTGTGTGTGTGTGCGCGCGCGCGCCTGCGCATCTGGTGTATGCATGTGTGTGCGTGAATTATATATTGAGAACAGAAATTTATTAGGGGCAGAGAGTCCCCTGCTAGCCATTGTTGTTGTTGTTATTCTTTTGTTTTGACTGCACTTTCAGTAGAAAAGTCAGGGAGAACAGCTCCAGGGGAGATTGGGGAAGCTATGCTAATAAAAGTCGACCCTTAGGCCTGTCTCTATCCTTCCCTATCTTTCTCTCTAAGTACTCTGACCCTAGAAACAAAGAAATAGTGGACCAACTTCTACAGTGAAAATTGTAGGAAATACTAAGATAGAGGATCTGTAGGAACAGTTCCATTCCTCAGAGACTAGCTCCTGGAGCTCTGTGCTAAACATGTTCCCAAGAAAATGGCAAAGACAAGGTCAAGGCAAGAAGCTTTATCAAGCCCATGGTATTTTCTTGTGACAATAGGCTCTGCATAAAATCTACAGATTTAACTCTTATTTTAAATTTACCCACCTGAAATGTTTCAGCCACACTTCTAAGGGGCACCTGAGTGGCTCAGTTGGTTAGGCGACTGCCTTCGGCTCATGATCCCGGAGACCCAGGATGGAGTCCCACATCGGGTTCCCTGCTCAGCAGGAAGCCTGCTTCTCCCTCTCTCACTCCCCCTGCTTGTGTTCCCTCTCTGACTGTGTTTCTCTCTGTCAAATAAATAAAATCTTAAAAAAAAAAAAAAAAGATCCATAAACTACAAACTCCTAGAATCTTGAAATTTAAAAAAAAGAAAAGGAAAAACAACCCAGCTATCTGCAAGAGTGCTGACTTCCTTCAGAAAGGCAGTAAATATCCAAAATCACAAGCCATAATGCCAAGTGCAGCAAGTGGATGCCGGCCTGGGAGAACGTCCGGCAGAGCCTGGGCCCTTCCAGAACAGATACAGCAATGGGAAGGCATCGCTGATAGTAAGTTGCTCAGGGTGACACACGCGCAGCTTCTACTGCCCTGATGGCTTCTGGTACTGCACGCTCCTCACAGTTCTCCCGTGCTCTAGAAGATCCCACACGTGTGGCCTCGTGGAGCTGGGGGCGGCCTGCAGAGAAAACGCCTAACTTGGCTTGGATAAGAATGTCTGTCCCTGGAATTTCTGCCCCCTGACATGTCTTATGACAGATATTCATCGACTATTCTGAAGAAGCACCCTCTAGAAAAGGAAGAGCCTGAGCAGCGTGGGGATTTTGCTAGAGCAAGGGGGTGTTACTGCGCAGGCCTAATGTTCGGAGTCCATCGGGAAAAGCAGCACATGGCGGGCGACTCAGAACCGGTGTGGCCCGGGTGCCCGGCGGCACAGGATCTTCAGGCAGAGTCCATATCTTCTAAGTATTTGAAAATGAGAAATTAATCAAGGAAAGAGGAGACTGAAGGAGCACCCAAAGAAAACCCTAGACCTGGCGAAGGGTATTATTTATTGCCGGGGTGGGGGGTGTGACCATTTGCCTCTTGGCTGAGGAGTGAGACATTCAGCTTACACTCATAAGCAGTATGAGAGAACTATGGGTAAAGAAGGAATGCTAAATAGCAGAAGAGATCATTTTTTTAAAAAATCTAGAGTCTCAGTTTCAGAGGGTCTCTCATCAGTAGAAAGTACAGTTGTGGGAGTGGCTAGCTCAGTCTGTTGACCGCGGGACTCTTGATCTCGGGGCTGTGAGATCGAGCCTCACTTTGGGGGTAGCGATTAGTTTAAGAAATAAAATATTTAAAAAAAAAAATTAAAAAATTAAAAAATAAAAATAAAAATAAAAAAAATAAAAAAAAATAAAAAAATAAAAGAAATAAGGAAAGAACGATTGCAGCTATAAGGGAGGCAGGATAGACCAGATGACTTCTCAGAATCTCTTCCTGCCTCCCATTTTCTTATGATAGATTTTTACCCAAGGTTACAATAATGTCAAAAGAAGCAGAACACCGCGAATACCTTGTGACATATCAGAGCCAATAAAGGCTCAAAAATATTCTTGCTGATGAAGAAAAACAAATGTTCCCAAACAGCACTTCCTGATTATTTATCAATAATGCAGACCAATGTCTATCCATCTTAAGAGACATACACATCCATTTAAATCCTTATTTGCCTCATTCTTTAAATAAATGCCAAATGTGTTCACAGTAAAATCAAGAGCCAAACTCAAATCAGGAAAAATACAGATTTTTTTTTTTAAAGGTATATTACCTTTCTTTTCTCTTGCTTGCCTGCAAACCTTGGGAAATTTGCTAGTTGCAAAATTGCTTTCTATTTTCCAATGATTTCTGAGAGAATATTGAACTATTTGCATAAAAGAAGCTACTTCACTCTAACCTTACCCTTTCAGAATTGCATGACAGAAAGTAAGTACAGAGATAATGGAGAAGCAGTTTTTAGGAGCATCTTCACACCCTAGACGCAAATAGATGGTGGAAGTAACATACAAATATCCATGGTGATTAAGGAAGACAGTTCCCATGACGGAGTCCTGACTGTCACTTCCTTTTGTGACACCTCACTCAGTCTCAGGCAGAAACGAATGCTTTCCACTCTTGTTCCCATCATTTCACTTTGAGTGGGTCTGCAGGGGTGGGGGGTAGGGAAGGGAGGATTGTCCCCCCCCCAATCCAGTAGCTTTCCCTTCACAGTCACCTCCCACCCTCTACAGGGTGTCAAAGACTGCCCTCAAGGACGCTCGGGGTGGCGGGGGTGTCTGGGGCTGTCCGAGAGGTGGGGGTCCCCACTGCATAGTTTGGGTGGGGCTCAAAAAAATTAAAGCCCAACCTAGGGCCAGGTGGGTGGTGTTTAATAAATGTTAACACCCATTCCACCCTTCTTTCTTCCAGACACATTAAACAGAAACATGCACTAAAATCCCCTTGAAAAATACTCCGTGCACCATTCATCTACCCGACTGCTGTCTGTTTTCTGTCCTGGTGACGGCCGTGACCCTGCAGCATGACTCAGCGTGAAGTCTGGCTCTGCGGGCAGGCTCAGCTCTGAGAACTGCTGCAGCCACCAGAGGCAGCGGATTACAACAGGCCTCTGGCGACCCTGCTGCAGTGAAGACGATCAAAAGTGAGTGAACCCTGGAGCCCTACCTTCCCGTTTAGTGCTACTGAAATCAAGGAACGGCGTAGCTGGCCCTGTAAAGAGCTGAAAGTCCCCCCAGGTGAGCTTGTTTAGCACAACCCCAGGCGCCCCCTACCAGCCTCCTACTGGGTCGTGATGATGATGATGACAGTGGTGATGATGACAAATACTATTACAAATAAAAGCAGTACTGACCAAACATGTATTACTTGCTAACCGCTTGACAGAGGTTGCCTCGATTACCCTAAGCCCCATAGCACTCCCGGAAGGTAGAGAGTGAAATCCTCATTCAACAGATGAAGAAACTCAGACTCAGAGAGCCTCACATCACCTGGTGATTAAGCAGGACTTGAGTCCACGTCTGCAGGGCCAGGAGTCCAGACCCCTAACCACTTCAACACCACTGGTTTTAGAAAAGCTGCACTAACCACGCCAGTATGGTTCTAAATCTAAGCATGCAGGGGAAGGGACAGGAAGCCCCCCAATTGACCTCTGAGTCTCCCTGGGCACTGCGCCCCCCACCCCCACCCCCGCCGGGGAACGCGGAGCCAGGCTGCCTCAGCTGTGTTTCCACCAGCCCGCAGAGGCTCTTCTAGAACCCAACCCTGCGGTTCACTGTGTCCACGCGGCCTCTGGCTCTGGGCCCAGCCATGCAGCTTGCACTGTCCTGTGGAAACAGATCTCCGAATGGAGAAACTCTGGCGTTGCAGGGCTAGGCCTGCATTTCTATAACAGAATAAATATGGGTTGAAGAAACAAGGATAATTATAACCGATAATCCCCACCTCTCATTTCACCATGAATCAAAGTTCTCCTCTGGCAGACAAGTCATCAGAGCTGCTCGTGACTCGGGCTTCCTTGTTTGATTTCTTCTGCCAACACTCAATGGGAGTTTGTGGAGCAATAAAACAGCTCAAAGCCAAAGAGGGAAAGTGGGAAGAGTCTGGCACCTACCAAGAGGGGGAAATTGGTTTCTGGAGAACAAGCTGTAGAATGGAAACCTGCGGTCAGAGCAATGGAGGAATGCACCCAGGAGCTCAGCAGATGGTTCATGGACAGTAGGCCCGGCCACACCAGGATTCCAGGACCTCAGTGAGACCCCAGGGTTGGCATGGGGAGGAGGAAGATGGCAATCTGACGCAGGCTCTGTCCCATGCTGTCACTAGAGAAATAAAAAGGCTCACCAGTAGGAGAGCTCCCTGCTTCTTCTAGGAGGAGGGGAAACAGCTTGGGTCAAGCCTGGAATGGGAGAAAGTATATTCTCTTCCCTGTCAGGAAAGCATTGCTTACCTACAGAAGAGGACCCCTCAGAGCTCCACCACCATGATTTCTAAAGTCTGGGGACACTGTGGAATTGAACTCAAGCCCCAACAGTACTCACTGACAACAGACTCGAACTTCAGGTGAGGTTATGGAGACCTTCCTGCTCATTAGCAGCCCTGACTACTCAGGCCTCCCGGGGAAGGTTCCATCAGTCTGCCTACAGTGGGGAGAGGAGACAGGGAGGCGGTGACAGCTGCTCTGTGGGGACAAGAGGCCACAGTGGCCCTTACTGCACTTGGACAGCATTATGGGTTTCCCTTCAGCAGACTTCTCAGCCTAGCCTGTAGGACCCAGGAGCCCCAGCATAGGTCTGGCTCTTCAGCCTGGTTTCCTCACCCGAGTGCCCCCCACCCTGAGAGGTGTAGGAGCACTTACTACCCTTGTAGGAAGGGGAGTGGGGGGGACCTCCAGTCCAAAGGGGTTGGGGACTGTGACTGGTCAGCCTGGGATCAGATGGCCAAGGAGCCTCCTGCCTGAGTCTGGTGCCAAATGTAGGAGCTTCTCTACCCTTGGGAACGTTTTTGGCCATTCCTCCCTGGCCAAAACCAGAAGATCAAGTACTTCTGATCCTGGGCCAGCTAAGCCAGCTTGTAAAAGAAATAGGTCTATGCCCAGCCTCCTGGCCCCTGAAATGTCCTCACCAACTTTCTCAGGAAAACTGTTTAAAAGATGATTTGATTCTCTTTGTTCTTGTTCAAAGTTTTCTTTTTCTTTTAAAATGCTGAATATACGGGGGCCCCTGGGTGGCTCAGTCAGTTCAGCACCTGCCTTTGGCTCAGGTCATGATCCCAGGGTCCTAGGATAGAGCCCTATATTGGGCTCTCTGCTTAGCGGGGAGCCTGCCTCTTCCTCTCCCTGCTGCTCCCCCTGCTTGAGCTCTCTCTTTCTCTCTCTGTCAAATAAATAAATAAAATCTTAAAAATATATAAATAAAAAGTAAAACGCTAAATATATAGTTTATAGGAAAATGTACATGGACTTTTTTCCAGTCTGCTGATTGGAATTCCCTATCTTTACATTAATCTATAGCAAGACAGGCACAGTTAGAACATTTTGTGATGTCATTTCTTTGTCTGGGACACGGTGCATCTTTTGTGATGCTGCTGGTCTGTTCTGTGAATCAGTCTGCAGTCTGAGACATGAGTCAGCACAAGGGGGAAACTCGCTTCTCCAAGCAGGGGCTGGAGCTGGAAGGGGACAAAGAGGCTCCAAAGTCCAGGTCATGACTGACTAAAGTGACTTCAGGGAAGCATAGGAAGTTAGCAAAGCCATTCAGGCCACTTTTGAGAAGTACTCCTACTACCTTCTCCTCTGAAGCTTCTCTAGCTGCAGAGGCTCTGGGGTGGTGACAGAGTGAGGACAAAGAAGTCCGGTGCACCCTCCCCTCTCCATCCCAGGGGACAGCAGAGGGTGTATCAGCTGACAGTGAGCTTTGCAGACAGCTTCAAAAACTGAGGTGCTTATCCCCCCACTATTGTTCATGCCACACTCGCATGTACCCCTGGGCTTATGATCTCATGAGCTCGAGATATAGAAGCCAGGCTGGGAGAGAAGATTAAAAATTGCCCCCCCCCACTCTATCTACCAAATTATATTCTTGCCATTCGGGTTAAACTGTACATATCAATTTTCTACAGCTTCTGTAACAAATTACCACAAACCTAAATGTTAACACAACATAAATTTATTATCCTATAGCTCTGTAGGTCCGAAGTCTGGCACAGATCTCAAAGGGTCAGCAGGCTGGCATTTCTTTCTGGAAGCTCTAGAGGACAACCTATTCACTTGTCTTTTCCGACCCCTAGAGGTGCCCACATTCCTGGGCTCGTGGCCCTCCTCCTTCATCTTCAAAGCCAGCAGTGGCCGGCAGAGTCTTTCTCATACGGCAGCTCTCTGAAATGGACTCTCCTACCTCCCTCCTCTCTTAGAAGAACCCTGGTGGGCGCCCCTATATCAAAGGTTCCAGGGGTTGGGATGTGGACATCTTTGGGGGGCTGCGATTCTGCTTACCATCCTGTAGAAGTTCTTTAGAAACATGAGAATAAAATGTCCTTGTCACAAAACTGTGGGAAAAGAAAGGAGGTGCCCACCCCTGTCTAAAGCTGACAAGATTACTACCCAGAAAATACGGTCTCTCCCCAACAGCCCCTCAATATTTTCCTCCAGGGCCAAAGTCTTTGTCACCAACAGAAAGAAAACATTCTGTCACGCTCTCCTCTTTCTACGTACTGCTTCTCTGTCACCACACTGGGCAGAAGAAACTGTTCAAAGTTAGAGTCCCTCAGATGTCACAAATGACTGCCAGTTCCTTTAAGCCATCCTTCCTAGACCATTTTCTAAGCCTTGAACCATTCTGACTGCTCTCTGCTACAGAATCCCAATTCCACGAGGCACGACGCCCGGGAGCAAGCCGGGGCTTCCCAAAGTGACGGCCAAGACCCCCTGGTGTGCACCGAGCAGGACTGCCGTCCTTGTCACCGGCTTGTGCTGTGAAGGATAAATGAAAAAGAGCACCATGTAACAAGCAGACAGAACCAACCTCAAATTCCAAAGCCAGTGTCATGTGTCGTCCCGGACTGATCTGGGGTGGGCAGCTGGGAGGCCCCTGGCTGTGCTAGAAACACGCGAGAGGTGAGACAGATAATGAGAGAAACACATCAACAATACGAAAGCGTAGACATAAAATGATGATAAAATATATGGAACGTATGGAGCCATATACAGAGCGGTTCAGGGCAAAGACTCTGGTGGTAGACTACTTTCATCCCATACTAGCCAGGCAGGCTTCTTAACCTCTCTGTGCCTCAGTTTCCTCATCTGGAAGTGAGGGTAACAGCAGAACCAATCATATAGGGTTACAGAAACTGGCTCATTGAAAGCATTCACTGGGGGCACCTAGATGGCTCAGTCATTAAGTGTCTGCCTTCAGTGCAGGTCATGATCCCAGGGTCCTGAGATCGAGCCTCGCATCAGGCTCCAGCAGGGAGCCTGCTTCTCCCACTCCTTCCTGCTCATGTTCTCACTATCTCTCACTCCCTCTGTCTCTCTCAAATAAATAAAATCTTGAAAGAAAGAAAGAAAGAAAGAAAGAAGAAAGAAAGGAAGGAAGAAAAAAAGGGAGGAAGAATGAATTCACTGTTAGCTGTAATTATTATTAGCCAGATACTATGTTAAGCATTTTTCAAGCATTTCTTAATTAATCATCAAGATAGAAAAAGAAAAAAAAAAGATAGCACCCTGAGGTGCATACTATTATAATCTCCACTTTTAAGACAGAAAATGAGCTTCAGGTCATGTAGTTGGTAAGTAGCAGCTCCAGCCAGGACTGGAGCCCAGTTCGGTCTGACTCCAAAGCCTATGCTCTTAACCTCAATGGGGAACAAGAGTCAGGTGAAGGGGGGGAGAGGAAAGACTAACAGGAACTGTGCCTTAGTCGTTGTGTCTCCTCCACACTTTCCGTCACGTGTCTTATGCACACTTGCTGCTTGTGTGCAAGGTCAGAAAACCTGAGTGAAACTACCACAGAAGCGAACACTTGTCGCCTTGAAAGCGTGCTGGGTCATCCCCTACTTGATCCCATACCACACACTGGTTGAATATTGGGTTTGGAGGCCTCTGGGAGCTCCGAGTCTGAGCATTTCCTTTCATGAGATGCCACCTCCCAACCATGTCCTTGGCCCCATCCCTGCCACAGAGAACACAGCAGGAGGCTTGCAGCAACAATCCCCCAGTCCTCATTCAGCGACATCCTGGGGAATCGATGGTTGGCTCGGGAGCCCCGTGAGATTCTTATTAACCAAACTCATTTTAATTTGCTGTAATTTTAAAGGAAAATTACTTTCTGTGCTTCTCTGGGTGTAACTGTGGATACAAAAACAATGAAACGGCATTGCAGCTGTACGAAGGACAAGAATTGTTGGATTGAAAGCTTAATGAAATCTTGCAGACAAAAGGTAGAGCAAAGGAAACCAGATGCCAAGGACTGTGTACTCTGTGATTCCATTTAGATAAAGGTCAAAAACAGGCACAACTACCTTGTGCTATTTAGGGATGTATTTTTAGATTGTAAAAATATAAAGGAAAGAAAGGTAGTGACCACAAAACCATGAGAGTGGTTCCCTTTGGGCAGAAAAGGGGGCTGGAATTCCTTCGGGAGATGGGCTCCTAGAGTTCTGGCAAGGTTCTGCTTCTTGACATGGATGGAAATAACACAGGCTTACTTTTATTATCATTCATTTCATTTTCTATTATATAATTCATTTACACACTTTTCTGTGTGTTATATTTCACAATAACAAAGGTTGGGTTTGGTTTTGTTTCACTAACAAAATTTGCAGCAACCCCACCTGAGAAGACATTTAAAAAGCTATAGGAACTGGGCACCTGGATGGCTCAGTGGGTTAAAGCCCCTGCCTTCGGCTCAGGTCATGATCTCAGGGTCCTGGGATGGAGGCCCGCATCCGGCTCTCTGCTCAGCAAGGAGCCTTCTTCCTCCGCTCTCTGCCTTGTGATCTCTCTCTGTGTGTGAAATTAATAAATAAAATCTTTTTTTAAAAAAAGCTATAGGAACTAAGTAAGTTTTAATTGGACAGAAAAGTCCTTGAGAGCTTATCAAGCTCAGTGATGTTTAAACTTCTGCATGCATAACAGTCATCTAGAGAACATGGCAAAACACAGATGAGTCTGGGCTCCAAGATCCTGGTCTCAGATGAGGCTGGTGCTACCGAAGCTGGAATAGCACTGTTCTTCTCTGCTCCCGAGGTTCAGACTTGTCCTTTAAAAGACACAGGAGGAGACAGTCTGCATAATACAGGATATAAGATATGGTCCTCTGCCTCTTTGTTAATGCAGATCTATCTAGCTTCTTGTCTTGACACACCACTGATTCTAAGTATTTTTTTTTTTTTAAAGATTCACTTGTTTATTTGATAGAGACAGAGGGAGAGCGAAAGTACGAGTTTGGAGAGATAGAGGGACAGAATCTCAAGCCGACTCCCCACTGAGTGTGGAGCCGATTCTGGGCTGAATCTCAAAATCCAGTATGACCTGAGCTGAAATCAAGAGCTGGAAGCCTAACCAACTGAGCCAGCCAGGCACCTCTCTAAGTGTTTTTATTTGAAGTAATCCTCTGTGCCCCCCTAAATGCACACACACACACACACAAACACACACACTCACACTTTCAACATAATCAATTATCTTTGTCAATTTGAACTTCTATAAAACCAGGAATTAGTGTCATGGTTTCTGAAGTCATGCAACCAGCCATCCATGCAGAGGTAAAAGGATGGGAAGGTTCTAGCTCACTGGGAGAACCAGTGTCTAAAAAGACACTGCTCTCGAATGCAGATGAAGGCACAACCATTTTGTTATTCCCTGTTTTCCTGACTTCAATCAGCCTTCAGCCATCCCATATGGATCATAGCCGATTTATGAGGAAGAAAACAGCCTGACTTCTCCCTGTCTAAATTCTGCATTATATTTCCTTATGCTGCACAAAATGCAAAACAGAAGCTAAAATTAGAAGCTGAGGTGCTGCTGAGGCTGATTTGTGTAGGGAGAAGGCAGAGCGGAGATGTCACACAGAAGGATTCACAGAGCTGCCGGGGGCCTCTTCCTTCCCTGACACAGGCAGCCGCACAGAAAAGAAACAACAGAAGGGGAAGAAGGAAGGTAGGAGACTGAGGCACTGCTCAATTTCAATACCTGCAGAGAATCCTGGTGGGTGTTTTGTGTTCCTTAAGAGGGCCATGACCTACTTTTTGACATGTTTCCTTATTTATCAAAATACTTTCTTAGTGAATCACAGTCAAGTTTTCTGCAGTTTTCCAATAAAAAGTTTCCCTTTCCACACTGGGGGCTACTGTCTGTGTCCCCCTTGCACAGTAGTAACATCCCGGGCTGTACCGGGCTGATCATGGACATGATGAATTCCTTAAAAGCAAGAAAGCTGCCGTTTTCAATGAATCCATTTGAAAAGCTGTGAGCAAAGCCTTGAGTCTGTTTAAGAACAAAGAGCTCATGCCTGAGAGCCGGCTGGCTCCTTTCCTCAGCTCAGGAACACAGGCTTGCTGGATTTGACTATAAAAGCCTCAAGGCGGAAGTCAATATAATTTCCTGGATTTCTAGGGCACTTTTCCTCGTAGAACCTCAGGTAGTCTTGGTTACAGAGTAATGCCATATTCTCTGGGTAGTGACCAGCCCCACTTGAAACCTCACTGAGCAGTAGTGAAAACTGTGAGTATTACAGGGAGCAGAAAAACTGAACCCAAAACCTAGAGACAGGAGTCCGTATGTCCCCAGGGATCTCCCAGGCGGGTGGAGTGCCACTAGGACCCAGGGCCTGTGGTTTCATAGCTGCTTCCTCCTCCCAAGCCTCACCGGCTGTTGAGAAAATGAGACAGACCTCCCGGACACCCTCTAATTATTCAGGGGTGTGGGGATCCGGCTACTGGCTAGCCAGAGTCTCATCTCCCCTGCTCCCAGCCGCTGGTCGGGCACACAGTAATGGGACTGTGGGAGCCAGCGGGTTCTCGGGGGGCTGCAAGGGTGTGCCTGTGGGGGACACAGCCCCCTCCCTGAGGCCCTGCAGTAGAATGGAGCTGCCCAGCCCAGCTCCCAGAGGCAGAGGTCCGCACTGGAGCAAATCCACGGGTCTTAGAGGGCCACCCTCCCTGCCCTCGCCACGTTGCTTCTGCCGGCTGGCCCCAACCTCGGGCCGGCACCGGGAGCAGATTGACCCGCCTGCCAGGGGCCACTGCGCCCTGGCTCGGCTTGCCCTTTCCACTACTCAGCTGAGAGAGGACGAGCAACCGGGGAAATTCAAACACTGGGACCTGAACAGACTGACTTGAAGGCGGTTAAGTAAATGTCCAAGTGAGTTTTCTATGTTTCTGTGCTCCTCTGACTCGTGTTCTAAAACCAGTGACAAACGTCTGAGTGACGCCCTGCATCTCTGCTAAGAATATGGTGTTATTATTAGAGCAACTGGGAGGGAGCATTGCCAACTCCGGGCAGGGCTCCCTGGGCCGTGTGGGAGGCAATCGTTAACAGCTGCTGGGAGGAAGGTTGTTTATTTATTGTCAGCAGCCCCGTGCAGAGATTAAGACAGACTTGGTCCCCAGCTCACACCCACATAGCTGCAGGCAACTGCTGCTGCGGATGCTGCACCCTATGGCAGACCCCCGGGGTCTCCACTCCCCGCTGATTCAACCCACAAGGAAACTCAGGAGGCCCCCCAGACAGCTGGGAAAATTCCAACCAACCAGACTCCCAATAGCAAATTGCAATATATAAAGCCTTGTGCAAGAGACTAAACCCGAGACCCCAGAACCAACTGTGAATCCCACCAGTGTTCTTTGTTCAGCACCAAATACTTATTGTGAACCTACTCGCTCGCACAGAGGTCCAGAACCGGGAAGAGAGCAGTGAACAAGACAGATCCAGTCCCTGCTGCCATGGGGTGGGCTGTCTGAAGAAATCACCTGCAGTTAAACTGGTCACTGTGGGATGAGTCTTGCAGTACAGTCGAAGGGGCCAAGAGCCTAATAACAGGGGAGATCTAAACTGAACACAGGAATTGTCTCGAGAGGGAAACTGTCACTAAGAGACACAGTAAAGTTCAAACCTACTGGGGTCTTGAGCGTCAGCTACAGCCATCCCTACTTTTTCTCTTCCTTTAGCTAATTAAACTTTTAGCTAATATCTACCCATCTGGTGTGGGTTCTTCTTCATTACTAGCTTCTTGAACACAAAGCTCTGGGAATAAATAATAATCATCACAGAGCACCAACCAAGAACCCAGAATTCCCTGGGAAGCATGACAGATCCCTTTCTCCACTGAGGTCATTATAATCAGCATGCTATTCTCATCTGCCATTATTCTTACTCTTCCTCCTGACAGCGATAATCACCAGAAGCCTCTCCCCCAGGAAGGCCCAGCCCCTTATGGCATCACATAAGCAGCCTCCTATCAACTGAGAATAGAGGATGAAGTAGACACCCTCCACCCCAAAAACAGAAAAAGTGAGGTGATGGGAAGCTTCATGGACTTCCCGAGCAGCAACCAGGGTGACCCTTTGAAAATGTAAGTCAGATGATGTCCCCTTCTCTTCCAAAGCCTGCACTGTTCCCCAGCTCACTCAGACTAAAAGCCAAAATTCTACCAATGACCCACAAGGCCGTATATGATTCAGCTCCTCATTACTTGTCTGACTTCCTCTCCTGGCTCCTTCTGCTTCAGTCGTGTGTCTCCTTTCTGGTTTTCATGAACACGCGAAGCACACCCTCCCCTCGGGGCCTTGGTACTGATCATGCTCTCTTCCTGGAACTTTCTTCCCCATTTATCCAAATCCTCACTGTCTCACTTGCTTTGGGTCGCTGCTCAGATGCCACATTGCCAGTCTGTAAGTGACACCTTCCCTAGCCACCCTTTTGATGATAGCAATAGTTCCTCTGCAATCCTTGTCCTCCTAATCCGCTTTATTTTTCTTCATAATTGGTATCATCATCTGACACATAGTCTACTTTCTTTGCTGTTTCCTCTGCCAGAATGTTTGCTTCTTAAGAACAAAGTTTATTTCCTGTTTTTTTTTTTTTCTTTTTCTCACCGGTTTTCAATGCATAGTACAGTTCCTGGAACATAGTACAACCTCAATAAATATCCAATGAATAAACAATTAAATGATAAATTAGTTGAGAAAGGAAGAAAACCAAAAAATGGTGTTGGGGGGCACCTGGGTGGCTTAGTCGGTAGGCATCTGCCTTCAGTGCAGGTCATTACCCCAGGGTCTTGGGATCGAGCCCCGCATCGGGCTCCCTGGTCGGCAGGAAGCCTGCTTCTCCCTCTCTCACTTCCCCTGCTTATGTTCCCTCCCTAGTTGTGCTTCTCTCTGTCAAATAGATAAATAAATAATCTTTAAAAAAATGCTTTTGGGATTTCTGGTATTCCAGATAGAACATAAATTCAATTCCTGCCTCACACTACATATCAAAGCGAGTTCTAGATGGATTAAACACTTAGATATAAAAAGCGAAACCTTAAATATTTTTTTTCTTTTGCATTTTTTTTTAAGAGATAGAGAGCACGCACCCACACACAGGAGTGATTGGGGGGGAGAATCCCAAACAGGCCCCACAGCCAGCACAGAGCCCAGTGTGGGGCTCTATCCCATGACCCTGAGACCATGACCCCAGCCAAAATCAAGAGTCAGACATTTAGGGTATCTGGGTGGCTCAGTGGATTAAAGCCTTTGCCTTCCGCTCAGGTCATGATCTCAGGGTCCTGGGATGGAGGCCTGTGTAGGGCTATCTGCTCAACACGGAGCCTGCTTCCTCCTCTCTCTCTGCCTGCCTCTCTGCCTACTTGTGATCTCTCTCTGTGTCAAATAAATAAACAAAACCTTTAAAAAAAAAGTCAGACATTTAACCAACTGAGCCACCCAGGCACCCCCAAACTCTTCCAAATTACATGGGAGTCTCTACAATTTCAAGATAGGGAAAAAAATTCTTAGATAAGAAGTAAAAAACACCAACCACATGGAAAAAGATGGATACATTTGACTATGACAAAAATTAAAACTTCTATACATTAATGACACCATAAATAGTAGAACACAAAACAAAGAAAATAAATGAAGAATAAGAAATTGTAACACACAAAACTCCCAAAAGCTTAGAATTCAGAATAAAGGATTCCTACAATAATAAAAAGATAAATTCCAATAGAAAGAGGGTTCAATGAAACAAAAAAGTAATTTACAAAAGAAGAAATTTGAATAGCTAATAAATTTAGGAAAAGCTACCCAACCACACAAGAAAACAGAGACATAAATAAAAGCAATGACCACTTATGTCCATTAGATTTGCAAGAATCGAAAATCTGATAAAATTAAACTAGATGAAATTTTAGGGAAAAAAAAACCTCAAGATCTCTTATTTACCACTAGTTGGGGTCTAAATTTGTATAGCAACGGTGGAAGGGAATTTGTCGTGAAACTGCAAATGCACCACCATTCAACCCAGCAGTTCACGTGTTCTGAAGAAACTGTCGCACACAGGCATAGGACAGATGTGAGCACGATCGTAGCACTTCTGTTCCTAAGAGCGGCACACTGGAAGCAACCTCAACATCTGTAAGTGGGCAATGGATTTTTACAAAGGAATACTATGCAAGGGCTCAGCAAACTTCTGGGCCAGATAGTATATGTTTAGCTTTTGTCGATCACCTAAGTCTGTATTGCAGGTTCCCTTCTCCTCCCCCTCCCCCTTCCCATCCCCCTCCCCCTCCCCCTTCTTCAACAACCTTTACAAATGTAAAGCCATTCTTAGCCAGTTTGCTCCCGGGATGGGAAGGAGATGCTCACAGCCATAGTTTGCCAACCACTGCTGTAACTGCAATTAGAATTAGTGAATTAGGTATATATGTAGCAATTTGAGTGAGTCTCAAAGGCAAGAATGAATGACAAAAGCAAATTCCAGAAAAATTATATGGTTTTTAGGTAAGTCTTTAATTTCTTATGAAATATAAATACATGCATGTAGTAAATCTATAAAAATGTGTCTGTTGGAACACCTGGGTGGTTCAGTCTGTCAAGAGTCTGCCTTTAGCCCAGGTCATGATCACTGGGGTCCTGGGATGGAGCCCCGTAGGGCTCCCTGCTCTGCAGAGTCTGCTTCTCCCTCCGCCTCTGCCCCTCCCTCACACTCACACACGCTCATGCTCTCTCTCTCTCTCTCAAATAAAAAAATGTTTTCAAAAATGAAAAATAAAAATGTGTATGTTAAGAATATATATATTTATACTTATATTTACAATAGAAGTTGTTTCTAGGGGAGGAAGACAGAAAACAGGATCTGAATGGGGCACCAAGGGAACTTGTACTTTATCAGCAATATTTCTTTTATATAAAATAATCTTAAGCAAATATGACAAAATGTAAATACCTATTCAAAGTACTGGGTGCATGAATGCTTATCATATTTTTCCCTGTACTTCCCTAAAGTCAGCATGTTTTCCTGAAATACATCCAGAAAAACAAAAAGATGACTAGTGTATATGTCAAAATTTTAATTGATTATTTCTGCCACTATCAGATATTTCTTATTTTTACTTATCTGGATTTTCTAGATCGACACCTGTCTCTAAAGATTAGAATTGATTTTGTAATGTGAAAATAAAGTTCAGGGGTGCCTGGGTGGCTCAGATGGCTCAGGTCATGAGCCCAGGGTGCTGGGATCGAGCTCCACATGGGGCTCCTTGCTCAGCAGGAAGCCTGCTTTCCTTCCCTTTCTCCTCCTTGCAACCCTCTCTTTCTTTTCTCTCTCAAATAAATAAAATCTTAAACAAAACAAAAATAAAAAAACTTTTCAGGCCCCAGCTTAACTATGGAACTCATCCCACGTTTGCAATCCTGGGTATGAGGAAACTCCCACCGCCTCCTTCAGAGAACTCCGAGCACCGCCCTCAATAAAGCGCCTGCAGCTGGGCCAAAACAAGACCAATCACCTTGCCTGGACCTAAAAGCAGCTCTGCCTCCTGTTTCTCCAACCAGGGAGCATTCTTCTGCCTCTCTGGCTGGGAGAGTTGAGACCATTGCCCAGAGGGCTGTGATGACAGTGAAATGCCATTGGTCACCTCCCTGTGCTCAGCTGACCCCTCAGTGACCTCGGCCACTGGAGCAGAGGTGGGGGAAGTAAGTAGCACAAGGTGCTGAGTAATGGCTTCCTCGCGACCCTAGGGAAAAGAAGCCCTTCGAGCGATTGATCAAGATTACAACCCAGGGTGCACAGGACCTCCCTTTATAGACCACAGTCCTGATTTTTATGCGTCCCTTGACTTAGAGTGCCTTCTGGCTCACAGCACAGCGATGCCACTGCCTCCCCACGAAGGTGTGCACACAGATCCTGAATCGGGGCTCACTCAGTAGATGTGTGCTCTGTGCCATCCCAGAGCCCAGCTCCCAGATTTGGTTTAAATGCTCCGTGGCCACTATCCCAAAGTTCTACACGACTTCATGTTTGAGTGTGTGCTTTGCAAGCAAAGTCGGCTGAGAGCACGACGCAGGTGTGAGCAGAGGAGGTGGGCTGAGAGCAGCCTTCAGGCAGCGGGGCTGAGCAGGCCCAGCTGTGAGCTGGACTAGCGACGTGGCCGGACCAGCAGTGGGAGGCTGGTGTGCCTGCCCTTCCCCCGAGCCCAGCCCTGCACAAATGCAAACTCTGCCATCCTAGCACCCGGCTGCCTGAGCCCCGGAACTGGCCGACCTCGGTCAGCAAACCACCAGCAAGCTACTGCAGAAGGAAAGTGTGCACATGGACCTTGCAATCCCACCTATCTGAGAGTTATTTGAATTCTTCAATGAGTTTAGGATCTCTGGTTTTAAAAACTGTCACACCACCGCAAAGCAAATATCCACAGGCTGAGAAATAGAAAGCAAACTTACAGACCATTTCTTTCAACAGAAAGGACCTTATTCTCATACAAAGCTAGAGATAAATCAATTCTTAATAAGAAAGACAATTTAGAATTGATTTTTCTTATAATGGAAGATAAAGCAACAAAATGCATAAATAAGCATGTTTAATTATACACTAATAATGAGGCTGCTTTCAATTTCTTGTACAACCTCTGCAAGTTACAGGAAATGCCAGGGGAAACATTAAATGCCACTGCAAAAATGTATATTTAAAATTAAACTCAGGCGGACTTGAAGCTCATCATCAGCTCTAAATGTACTAAAATTTCTATTTTGGAATAATTTACCAGAAATTTACCCTGATGTTGTCCCAGCCTCTAGTAACTGTTGTACCAACAGGAATCTCCTTCTCAAAATTAACAGGTATCAAAAATTATTTGCGATCTTGCATTTGCCAAGAATGACTGATCTCACTTTCAATTCTATTGGAAATGAAGTTGCTGAAAGGATAATTTTTGATGGCCTAAGAGATGAATTTGTAATAAAACAAATGAGAAAAATCTTAGGATCAAGATACCCTGTTATTAAAATACTACTGATAATATAGTATATGCTATTATACCATATAAAAGAATTACTCTGTTTGCATTTGTCAATTTACCCTGTTATTCATGTAATAGCATTATGTGTATTATGTTCATAGGTAATCAAAGCTTTTCAATAGAAAAAGTTTTGTTAACATATAATGTATTATTTGCTTCCAGGGGTACAGGTCTGTGAATCATCAGTCTTACACAATTCACAGCACTCACCACAGCACATACCCTCCCCAATGTCCATAACCCAGCCACCCTATCCCTCCCCCTCACCCCCCAGCAACCCTCAGTTTGTTTCCTGAGATTAAGAGTCTCTTATGGCTTGTTTCCCTCCCCATCCCATTTTGTTTCATTTTTTCCTTCCCTACCCCCGATGACGCCCTGCTCTGCCTCTCAAATTCCTCATATCAGAGAGATTACGTGATAATTGTCTTTCTCTGATTGACTTATTTCACTCAGCATAATACCCTCCAGGCTCCATCCACATCATTGCAAATGGCAAGATTTCGTTCTTTTTGATGGCTGCATAGTATTCCTGTGTGTGTGTGTGTGTGTGTGTGTGTGTGTGTGTGTGTGTGTGTGTGTACGTACACCACATCTTCCTTATCCATTCATCTGTTGATGGACATCTAGGTTCCTTCCATAGTTTGGCTGTTGTGGGCATTACTGCTATAAACATCATCCGGGTACATGTGCCCCTTCAGATCACTACATTTGCATCAAGAGAAAGAGTTTTATATTTTAGAACTTTAACAGCACCTTGTCCCTACTTTTTGAGCAAGGGTTCCGAATTTTTACTTTGCATGGGGCCCTGCAAATGATGCAGCCAGCCCCACACGGACGGTTTTCCAGAAGTGATTGAGCCATCACCACCCTTTGTAAGGAAGGCTGGGCCTCTCTCTGTTAGACAGCTGGTCTTGGGATGTAATGCAGCCCATTCAGAGAAGAACTGGGGCTCCTGTGTCCCCAGCCCCTGGCCAATTCCAGGCCTCTCCTGTTCACCACAGTGGAACTGCCAGGCCCCAGCACATGGACCCCGCCGTGAGTTATGGCTGAGAGTGTCACCCCAACCCCTGCCCTTCCATCAGTGTCTTTTCCTTCTCTGATGGACATCTGCACTCCTCTGGGGACGTGGCATGGAGAAAACTGAATTCCTGCTGAGGAAACTCAGCACAAGATAGACTGCATTTGTTACTGAGATGCCCACAACCAGTTTCTCAACCTTTCCGTCTGAATAGTATTTGGTGAGTCCTGGGCAGGTACCCAGAAGGGGCCACTTCACCAGGGCTGGTCGGAGCCCTGGCAATGGATAAAAGACCTGCAGGACTGAAGGCTGAATGGAAAGAAAAGAAAATTCAACCTTCCTGTGAGGAGCCTGAGGACAGAAGCGGGGCCAGCGGATGCTCCATTGTCCTCCACGAGCAAGGCAGGACACGAATTCTGCCAGCAAGGGGCTCTCTTCTGGACTCTTTCATTTCACACAAAACACGTCTGGCAACTTTCATAAAAACACAACCACACATGAGATTGTACTTGAGCCACCCGAACTCTAGACCCTTCTCCAGTTTCCACTACTGTGCAACTTGACCACGTCCTGTCTTGCCCTGTTTCCTGTGTCTGTGTGCGTACTTCACAATGTCCTTGAGGACAGAGACCCTATCTCCTTCTTCATGGATCACTCAGACTCCAAGCATAAAGACAATACTGTAGTTCTTAGAACACTTACAACCCACTCTCCCGTTCGTTAACTTGTCAGCCCTTACAGCACATCCCTCCAAGCCAAGACGATGCCCATTTTACGGAGGGAGGAGATCAAGTTCTTGAGAAGTTCACCAGTCTGCTCACAGTCCCATAGTTGCTCAAGACCAGGGCTAGAACTCAACCACAAATTGGGCTGATTCTGTAGGACCACATCTTTGTGGAGTTGGCGCCTTTAAAAGGGCACACATCACTCTTTTTGCACACCCTCAGCATGGTGAGTACAATGGCAAATATTCCATGAGACCCTATGATGCTAGACGTTTCCATGTTTAGCATCAGAACCACAACCCAGCAATTGTGTTTTCTATTACACGGCAGCACATCCTGAGGGCACCCACCTGTGTGGTTCTGGGACTGCTGAGCACATCAAGGACTTGGGGCACGTGGGACTAGAGCTCTCCCAAACTCATGTCTTCAAGCTGACCTCTCACTTTCCACACCCTTCTGAGGTAGATTGGGCAACAACACAACTTCCTAAAGGCACCCTGCCTAGACTTGCTTCCTGGCAGCAATGACTACCCACAAGCTGTGGCTCCCAGTTCTCCCCTCGTAGATAAGAATGTGGAGGTATGGGGGCGCCTGGGTGGCTCAGTTGGTTGAGCGACTGCCTTCGGCTCAGGTCATGATCCCGGAGACCCGGGATTGAGCCCCACATCGGCCTCCCTGCTCTGCAGGAAGTCTGCTTCTCCCTCTCTCACTCCCCCTGCTGGTGTTCCCTCTCTGGCTGTGTTTCTCTCTGTCAAATAAATAAAACCTTTAAAAAAAAAAAAAAAAAAAGAATGTGGAGGTATGGGCTCCGGAGCGTAGCCCCCCAACACGGGCTTCTCTAAGTGTCTGAGGCAACTTCGGGCCTACAGGACAGTCCCAGCTCATTGCAACTTTAACAAATGGTTTTCAGCCGGGCGTGGTGGGGCGTGCCTGTAGTCCGGCTACTCGGGAGGCTGAGGCAGAGGATCCCTTGAGCCCAAGAGTTCTGGGCTGTAGTGTGCTATGGCAATCAGGTGTTCGCACAAGTTTGGCATCAATATGGTGACCTCCCGGGAGCAGGGAACCACCAGGTTGCCTAAGGAAGGGTGAACCGGCCCAGGTCGGAAGCGGAGCAGGTCAAAACTCCCGAGCTGATCAGTAGTGGGATCGCGCCTGTGAATAGCCACCACACTCCAGCCTGGGCAGCGTAGCGAGACCCCATCTCTAAACAAAAACAAAAACAAAAACAAATGGTTTTCACATGTTCATAACCATGGGGAAGGGAGACCTACTGAAGGTACAAAAACACAGAAGCATGAAGAAAAAAAATGACTAAAACCTGGGCAGCACACAAATTCAAAATTCAGAAGAATAAAATATATCAGAAAGTGAAAAGAAAGTGGTATTATTAAAATATCTACAGTAGGTACAACAAAGGATTAACAGTCAGGATGAAACCACTAAAGAGCATAAAGTTGAACAAAAATCAAAATGTCTGCACTAATGCTTTTTCAAGGCTGAATCAAGTGGACCTCAGTACCTAGCACCCTGAAGTCATGATGAAGGAGGCTGGCAACACTTACACAATGTCTGTTGAAACTGGCTAGATCATGCATTTCCCTATAAACCCCCCAGTCCTTCCTCTGGGGGGCTCGCGGTTTTTGAAGGCCTCAGGCTGCTGTCGCCTCCTTTGCCTGAGCAATAAACTATCTTTCTTCTTTATAGTGAGACTTGGCTCTTGCCTTACATATTTTGGCTCCAGAGCACAGAGGTCGATTTACGATGAGTACCAACAATCTTACAATAAGAGAAATGAAGGTGAACAAGTTACTTAAAAGGATGCAAAAAACATAAAAGAAATATAAATGGCAGGGGCACCCAGGTGTCTCAGTCAGTTAAGCGTCTGCCTTTAGCTTTGATCGTGATCCCAGCGTCCTGGCATTCAGACCAACTTTGGGCTCCCTCCTCAGGGGAGCCGCTCCTCCCTCTCCTTCTGCCCCACCCCTCAACTCACTCACTCTCTCTCTCTCCAATAAATAAATAAAATCTCTAAAATATATATATATATATATATATATATATAGTATATAGCAAGCAGCGAAGGAAAATATGCTAAATCTCACTGTCAACAGAAATGCAACTAAAATACTAAATACTAAAATGTAATTGTTTTTTCATCCAATTAGCGAACATTAAAAAGACTAATAATACCCAGTGTTGGGCCTTTAGCTAGACTTACCAAGAAAAAAAAAAGAGCAAAGACTCAAATAAAATTATATATGAAAGGAGACATTACAACTGACACCACAGACATGCAAAAGATCCTAAGAGATTCCCATGATCAATTATAAGCCAACAAACTGGAAAACCTACAAGAACTGGATAAATTCCTAGAAACACACAACCTACCAAGACTGAATCATGAAAAATTAGAAAATATGAACATACCAATGACAAGTAAGGAGATTAAATCAGTCATCAAAAACTCCCAACAAAGAAAACCCTAGGGCCAGCTAATTCCACTGGTGAATTCTACCAAACACTTAAAGAAGAATTAATGCCAATCCTTCTCAAATTCTTTCAAGCAATTGACCTGACTAGACTTCCAAAGAAGGTATGCAAACGGCCAAAAACTACATGAAAACGTACTTAACATCACTCCTCATCAGGGAAATGCAAATCAAAACTATAATGATATCACCTGACACCTGTTAGAATGGCTATTATCAAAAAGACAAGTCATTAAGATAAATACTCTATGGTCTCATTTATATGTGGAATCTAAAAAAGCCAAACTCATAGAAACAGAGTAGCCTGGTGGTTGCCAGGGCCTACGGGTCGGGGAAAATGAGGAGATGTTGGTCAAAGGATACAAACTTCCAGTTAGAAGAGGAATAAGTACCAGGGAGCTAACCTTCAGCGTGGTAACTATAGTTAACAATATTGTATTGTGGGGGCACCTGGGTGGCTCAGTGGTTGAGCCTCTGCCTTCAGCTCAGGTCATGATCCCAGAGTCCTGGGATTGAACCCCACATCGGGCTCCCTGCTTGGCTCCCTCTCTCACTCCCACTGCTTGTGTTCCCTCTCTAGCTGTGTTTCTCTCTGTCAAATAAATAAAATCTTGAAAAAAATGAAATAAGTAGGGCACCTGGGTGGCTCAGTTGGTTAAGCGACTGCCTTCGGCTCAGGTCATGATCCTGGAGACCCAGGATTGAGTCCCAGATTGGGCTCCCTGCTCGGCAGGAAGCCTGCTTCTCCCTCTTTCACTCCCCCTGCTTGTGTTCCCCCTCTGGCTGTGTTTCTCTCTGTCAAATAAATAAAATCTTTTTAAAAAAATGAAATAAGTAAAATAAAAACAATATCATATTGTGTATTTGAAAGCCACTAAGAGAGTAGATCTTTAATGTTCTCACCTTAACAACAACAACAAGAATGGTAATGATGTAAAGTGATGGAGACAGTATCTAACCTTCTGGTGGCAATCATTTCACAATATAGATGAGTATCACCTCATTACATCACACACCTGAAACTGAAAAAATGTCATCTGTCAATGAGATCTCAATAAAGCTGGAAGAGGAGAGGAAGAAAACATCCAGTGTTGGGAATTAGGAGGGCAAGTAAGTAGGTTGCATCAAATTTTAAAATATCTATGTTCTTTGACCCAGCATTCCACTCCCAACAGCTAGACTAGAGAAGCACCTGAACTTGTGAATGACGAATCATGTAAAAAAAACACTAATTACAACACTGTTTGTACAAGCTCAGTATTGGAAACTAACTGAGATGTCCTCTAGAAAAGCCATGGCTTATAACACATGGGGTGGTCACTGCAGGGATCACTATGCAGCAGTTATGCTGAGCACGCAAATGGAAAGATTCCTAAGACATACAGAGTAAAAAAAACAGGTGAATCATTCACCAATATCCATAGAGTAATCTATTTTTTAAACGTGTACACCCACAAAACCACGCATTTCTATATGTACCTATGTCTGTAAATGGATAGAAATACATCCAAAAATAATACATACTAACTTGACAATAACTGTTGTGAGTAGCAAAGTGGGCTGGGGGTTGCAGCAGTGGGGAGACTTTTGCAAGACTGTTCTGTGAATTGGCATTATTACAGAAGAATGTATTCATATGTATTCATATATTTTATGTACAATTTTAAAACGAGAAGAAAAAGGGAACTACCACGGCCTCAGAGCTGTTCAAGGACAGATCTATAAAGTCCATTAGGTCTGCCTTCCCTGGAGGGGACACAGACAGCATGATTAGTGCATGGGGAGAGGGCACAGAGTAGGGAAAGGGAACCACCACCTGCCGAAGGTCGGCCCCCACCCAGGCGTCAGTACATCTCCTTCCTGACACTCTCTCCAGCCAGGACCTTTCCTAGAAGTCTTCCCTCCCTGTCCTGATTTGATTCCACTGCGCTTACTTGTTTGACTAAGCCATCCTCCCCTCTGTTTTTGTGTACCCTCAATTACAATTTTTATAGTACTTGGAAAGTAATGCATCAATTACATAGCCTACCAGGACTTCTAATAAATTCCAGAAATTGACGGATACTCTTCTACTTTCCACTAATGCCACAGGTCAGGTTCCGTGGAAAATCGCCTCTGAGGCTCTGAGACTTGCATGCAAGAGAAGAGCTGAGAGAAGCCCTTAGCAGCAAGAGCTCTTGGGAACACCTGCTTTGGGGGAGTGAAGACAGGACTTCGCAGAGGAAGAAAGGGGGCAGGATGACAGCCTTGGCAGATCCCAGAAGGAGTTCTGAAGCTACAGGACCATTTGGAGTTATTCCAAAATGAGGAACAGGGGCTGGACCTTTGCACCTCCACCTGGACCCATCATTGGGTGTGGGCTGATCTGGGACAGGAGTGTCACTTTGGCCAAAGCCACTTGTTTCAGCTGATGGAGGGTCCCAGGAGAGACTCAGCTGTGGGCAGCAGCTGGGGGAATGAGCACCTCAGCCCTGAAGGGGAATCTGGAGGCCTCACCATGTGCAGAGGAATCTGGAGCTAAGCAAGCATTCATCTCTGAGGGTGGAGGAAATGAGGCAAGGCTCCACATTTTTATCTCCATTTTACAGGTGAAGAAACACCTGGTATGTTTTCTGCTATGGCCTGGAAGTCAGTCAACAATGCAAGCCTGGAACCGGGTGCCCAGGCTGAGGCCTTGCTCATCAGCCTTACCCTGAGTCAGCTCCCTCTGTAGGACTCAGGAAGCACAGTTTGAGGAGGGACAAATGTCTAAATTACTGCAGCAGAGGGGTGGGGAGGATGGTTTGAGCAGAAATAGGGAGCAATGCTTTGAGTTTAAATGCCCTGGTAATGGTCTCCCTCTCCCTCTACTACTCCCCCTGCCTGTGCTCTCTCACTCTCTCTGCCAAATAAAGAAATAAAAAATATTAAATAAATAAGTAAATAAATAAATGCCCTGGTAATGATTTCATTTCCGTTTTCTAATCGAGAAAAAATTTACGGTAAATCATGTTCGTTGCTAGAGGAACACCTCATTTGGGGTGCCACCATCCCAGCTGTCTGGGACTGAGTCCTGGGCTGTCTCCCAGTCTTGTCCTGTCAGTCTTTTGGGTTTAGGCCCTTGTGAATGCAAATCCTTCTGTAGAGGGTCAAGGGCTTCCATCTGCCTGAGAAGCTGAGCCCAGACGGACGCACAGTTATCACCACAGAGACAGCTATTCCTATGCCACTCCTATTCACAGAGGAAATAGTCGCACTCTCCCCTACAAACTCTGAAGAAACTCTGTGTAGCCTGGTTTCGACCTTCTGCTTGTATTTGGCAGGCCTAGATCCCTGGGGGGAATAGTGAAAGCCCTGATTCCTTCAGAGCTGTCAGGCTGCAAAAATGGAGGAAGAATTCAGGACATCACAATCTGGACATCTTTTGTCAAACTGTTGTTATCAGGCCCCTAACACGCACTGTTTTCTGGAAACCTCGCCACTCTGAGTCTCATGCTAATGTTATGTTTTACAAGTACTAACATTTTTGTTTTACAGCTGAGAAAACTGAAGCTCAGAGGGGTAAAGTAAGTTGCCTGAGGTCACAGAGCCACAAGTAACATCAAAAGTTTTCAGTCCAGGTCTGGTGGATAACAGAGCCAACCAAGAAAGGAGGTGGCTCAGACTCAAGGTTAGCCAGGACAAAGAAAAATAAGAGCAACGATGGAAAGGTAGTAAGAAGATAATTAATGTAATTTTTCTGAATAGTAGGTTGGAACAGAGATATCCAAGTGCCAGCCACACGTCCTGGGCCCTGTGTTTATCTTCAGTGTACAAACAAAATCAAGCATTTAATTCCCTACAAATCATATAATGCTATTTTAGCATATTTAAAACATATCAATATTATATTTATACATATTTACTGTTTTATAGATAGATAATATATATATATAATGCAGCAGAGGGGTGGGGAGGTTTCACGTGAGGTTTCACTACACTAGGCTCTCGATTTTTGTGTGGGACTGAAATTTTAAAGAAAAAGTTAAAAATAAAAAATTGGAGGGGGAGACAAACCAGGGGAGGCTGTGGCCTGGGAGAAACAAACGGAGGGTTTTGGGGGGGAGGATGCATGCAACTGGTGGTGGGTATTGAGGAGGGCACGGATTGCATGGAGCCCTGGGTGTGGGGCATAAACAATGAATCTTGGCACACTGCATCCGAAACTAATGATGCATTTTATGGTGACTAACCTAACATAGTAAAAAATAAAATCAAATCAAAAAAAATTAAACAAACAAATAAATGTGTCACTTTAGGGTTTTCTCACACACACAGATACACGCACTTTTACTTTTTAGCTTTTTCTCTTTCTCTGTCGTTGTTTTTTTTTTTTTTTTACAAAAGCAGTGGATTCTTATAAAAATGTCAATCAATCCCGACAGCTGTAAATCTGCTTTCCATTAATACAGGCGAAGACTGGGTCATGTGTGTCACTTATAACCTTCTCCTTCCGCAGGACAGTGCCCGGGGCTCCACGGAATGCAGTTAGAATCCGTGTTCCTCACAAGACCAGAAGGGACCTTTCAGATTGTCTCTGCCAACTCCTTCACTTTAGGGATCGGAGACTAAGACTCTGAGAAGAAGGGGTAACTTGGCCGGGGGCTTGAGCCAGGTGCGTGGTCGGGGTTAACAGCAGATCCATCCGCAGAAAGCCTTTGCTGGGCTACCTCCGGGCTAGTGACAGGGCCTGCTTGCCCCACACCTCCCATCCCCCCACCCCTTCTTAGCCCTCCTCTCTGGGAGTGAGGGCAGGGGGGCAGGTCCCAGCACTGGGGAAGGCTTGCTGAGTTCCAAGGCTGCTCGGCACCAGGACATTCCCAGGCTGCCAGATGCAGCCCCCAGACTCCCTGCACCTCTCCCCGGCCGAAGCCCGCCCCATGGATGCCCTCCATAGCTCTGCGCATCCCCGCTGCCTACCCCACACCACCCCTGCACACAGTCGGCCAGGCATAGAGTGTGCTTCCTGGTGCAAAAGGGAAAATAAGAATTTTTCCTTCCTGTATTCTCTGAGTACAAATAAATAAGCATGGAGATGCTACGTTTCAAGCATAAACATAAGAGGGAAAAGAGAGTTGGACTGAGGAGGCAGAATTCCCGCCAGATTGTAGGCTTGGGATGGAGGCTCTCTGGAACCACTGTGGGGTCCACAGCCCCAGAGAGCCCAAGCCTTTTCATGGCCACAGCAGGGGGCTCTGGAGGCAGCTCACAGCAATCCCAGGTGCAGATTTCAGGAATGGCTTGCCCACGGTTTGCCCATTCTCCTGCCACTTCAGATCTGGGAGGGGGGCTCCCTGCAGGGACCAGATCTCTGCGGTCCCACCTGGCAGCTTGCACTCACCAGCAGCGAAGAGCACTTGAAGCAGCAGCTGCAGAGGGAGCCGTGCTGTAGTGTCAAATGCACACCGGGATTCAAAAGCCGGACAAAAATAAGGCGGTAAAAAAATCTATTAATTTTTATATAGATTAATTGTCAAATGATATTATTTTAGATATATGGCATTAAAATATATTAAAATTATTTCTTTTCTCACTTTATTGAAGTAAAATTGACAGACAATAAGCCTCCCACACTTAAAGAACTACAATCTTATAACTTTTGGCATCATACACCATGAAACCATCCTTAAAGTCGGTATCATGAACAGGTGCAACATCCCCAAAAAGTTGTCATGCCCTATATATTTCCTCCTGCCTGTCCCCCATCGTGAGATAATCACTGGTCTGCATTCTGTTACTACAGAAATATGCATTTTCTAGTTTTTTATGTGAGTAGAATCACAGAGCATGCATAATTTTTTTACTGCTTGCACCCAGCCTAATTTTTGTGAGATTCCCTCCTGTTGTTCCATGTAGCAGAAGTCCGTTCCTTTTTATTGCTGAATTACATTCCATTATATGACCATATCCCAGTTTGTTTATCCACCCCCCATTGACAAACATTGAGGTTGTTTCCATTTGGGAGCTATCACAGATCAAGTAGCCATGAACGTTTATTTAACTTTTATTTTTTTTAATATGGCAACTAGATATATTAAAATATACTCACACTGTATATCTACTGAATAGTACACAGCTCGATTCTCAGCTAGGTCCTCCACTTTCCCTGCTCAAATCTGCTGTCTACTTAACTGAGTTTAATTCAACCATCTGGGCAGGTACAGGGTGGGGAACTGTTGTCACAGAGGTGAAGGGCCCCAGAAGAAAGGGACACTGGGTACATATTCCCTCTGTGCCCCCCACACTGGCCTTTTCCAGGGACTGTCTCAAGGCACTGGCCGTCTGGAGGGGAAGGAGGCAGATGCATGAAGAGTCACCTCAAGTCCAACATGAGAAGCCAGAGAGACATGTACAAAGGCTCCGGTGGCAAAAGGAAGAAGCACTTACGTGTCTGTCTGGGAACCCCAGGGAGTTTTCCCCAGGAGATGATATTTGAACCAGGTCTTAAAGGAAGAGGAAGAGTCAGGGGAGGGCTTTCTGAGCGCAGGAGAAATCTCAGAAACTCCCCCATGGCAAGGCAGATTCTAGGAACTGGGACGTGAGCAGAGAGGGAGGCATGGGAGGGGGTGGAGGGAGAATAGGCCAGAATGAAGGGCCAGCTGCTGCACCATGGAGAGGGGCTGGTCCTTGTCCTCCCGCACAGATACTTCGGACCCAGGGGAAAGAGCCAGGCCAGACCGTACTTTGGAAGAACACTTGAGGGAAGAAAACAGGAGTGATGAGTACATGGATGATGTCAGCGGGAATGGACAACAGGGACTATGTTCTGGAGAGTTCCATAGCAGATTGCACAGGAATCACCAACGGGATATAAGGCACACAGAAGAGCCCACTCTGGCGTCCCTTACGGCTGGCACTCCTGGGTGGCCGCCTCCATTTTTTCTCTCAATTCTGGTGACAGCCACCCCACAGGTGTCTCTCTCACTCTCCAGGCCAACCAGCTCACTGCTGGCACAGAGAGACTTAATTCCCTGTCTCCTGCCAACTCAGTTTCCCCTGTGGCTCTCCACCACCTATAGAATAAAATCTCACTTCCCTTATATGGCCACAAAACCCTTGGTGAGCTGGGCCCACCCGCTGGCCAGCGCCACCCCATCCCGCGACCCTGAACACTCAGCAGTTCTTCCCTTCTCTGCCTGCCCGCATGCCCTGCCCACCACACACACACACACACACACACACACACACACGCAGTACAAGTACAACAGCGCACTGATTCTCCCTCCCAGTTTTTCCCTCCAAGTACAGCTTGAGGTTCTTTCTCCACAAGCTTCCCCTGAGGGCTCCAGACCCGGGGGCTCCACCCCCTGCCCCAGGGTACACTGTGCCCTGCCCTCCCGTAACCTCCATCACACCCACTAAACTACCGCTTCTTCAGGACAATGCCCTCATCTTTCATTTTTGGAGCTGGAGTGTAGGAGATAGAGATTTTAGAGTAAACAGACATAAGCAGGAACTGCCTTAGGAACGCTGAGATTGGGAGAGCATGTGGAGGGATGAGGGCAGAGCCCTAAGGGCCACGCTCTGGATGTGCACCAGGATTTCTGACCCAACACAATGTGGAAAGAGGGCCAGAGGTGATCTCTCCAGACACGGTTATTACTATATTCTCTACTCTGACAAGTCCTGGGGAAGACTCATTGTATGAAGAGGCCAAGGGTGGAGGGAGCTGTATCAAAATAAGAAAAAATAGCCAAAGTCTCCTGTCCTTAGTATATTAATAATTAAGATGAAGAAGACAGAATAGACATACATAAAAGGATATCAAAACATTGGAAGTCCGACATTTGGGCCAATATTGTTAAAGGAGCAACAAATAAATGTGACTTACAGGGCAAATCTGCATGGAATTAGCTAAGTATTTTCTGAGCTCTTACAATACACTCAGGACTGTCCTCGAGCTATCTAAGATACCATAAGTGCACCTAAGTCAACTGTTCTTGTCTTCAGGTGTGAACACTCATATTGTGGAAGCAAGATGAACACACATGAAGATATTTGGGGATAAATGCATTACCAGGTGGGGAAGGACACATTGATGAACGCTTGGATACTAAGAAAGGGATTCCCAACTTTACTGGGCGTGTCATATCTCCAAGGATCTCATTCATAGGCTGGTTCTGGTCCAGCAGTTCTGGGCTGGAGCTCGAGACTCCACATTTCTCACATGTCCCAAGAGAACGTCAAGGCTTTGGGTCTGGGACTCATTTTGAGCAGCAAGGACCCTAATGAAGGGAGAGAGCCATGTGAGCTGGAAAGCTCCATCAACAAGGAAGTCTCAGACTGAAGGCCAGGTGGCCTGGACAAGGCAGGATGGGCTTTTCAGGTGAGGCCAGCCTCAGCAGTGACTGGAGCACAGCGCAGCTCACAGGTGGGGAGAACCATGGGCTCAGGAGGTGGAGGGAGTTAGTTCTGTGCAGTCTTAAAAGCCACGCCGAGGAATTGCAGTTGATTTAAAAAGGGAATAGTGAGCTGGGGATGATTCCTGAACCAAATTTTGCTGATACCTTCAGGAAAAGTAGGAGAAGAGGAGGAACTATATCCTCATGCAGAAGATAAGGAGAACTGGAGGACAGTGTCTCTCATAGTGTACTCTAAGAGATTGCATTCGCTGCTCGATGCCACGCCTCCATCCCTCACCCTCCATCCCCTTCCCACCACCCAGGCCTCGCTCCCTGAGTCCTGGGCCCTAGAAGCCTTACAACAGGAGAGCTAAGTCTCAGACGATCCAGTTATAGGAGAAAGAACCTTTCTTCTGCAGTTCCGTGGAGTCTTTCTTTCTCTCCATGGATGTATAAACAATTCGACAGCACATGATAAAAGTGAGGGGAGGGGGGACCCACACTAATTTCCTCGAGGCAAATGATAAGCTGGCAGGTCTGGCTCTATGGAGGGTATAAAAGCCCCAAACACGGCCGAATGACTGTTGGGATCCGAGCCTGGTACGGATGCAAATTAAAATAAAAACCAGATAAACAGCAGCACAATCGCACCATTCAGGGTTCCTTCATTAGCAGCCAGTGCCCCAGTGCCACTGCTCACAAAGACAACTTCCCTTTCTTCTCCCTTCTAACTAGTTTCCAAGCTGGTCAACGAAAGGGGGCTGAGGACAAAAGCAGTTCTAATTGAGGAGGCTCTGGGGAGAGGGTCATTGGGGAGACTCATTTTATGTGTGCAAATCCAAAAGCAAATGTGATGTGTCAGACCAGCTGAGGACCGGCCTCCTGCTGGGGAGGCTGGAGAGGCCAAGTTCCTCCTCTCAGAGCTCACCACGGCGTGATCACAGCCCAATAGTCACATCCACAGCCCAGGCCACCCTGTGCCCAAGAGAGCCATCTTCCCAAAATGCCGCCTTGTATAGGGAGACCTCATTCAATGAACAGGCCCAGGAGGCAACAACTCACTACCTTAGCAGCCTCTACGCTTTACTGTAGAGGACAGACTTCATTTATTGTATTCCCTTGAAGCATCGTTGTGGTGGGCAGTCACTGGGGTAAGGAGACAGAGTCTTACCAATATCCATCTTCTACTGAACGTTCAGGCTTCAGGAGGGAGCTGCTGTTCACAAACCACAGGTTTCTCTCATTGTCTTCCCATTTGGCTAACATTCCCAATCACCTATTCCACTCCAGGAACCTCTTCAAATGACTCAGCCCTCCAGCTGTCCCCTCAGCCCACATGCCCTGCTCTCCAGCCATGAAGGTCTCTTCACTCTTCCAGATTCCTTTACGCTCAGCCCCACCCCCCAAGTTTGCTCATCCCCCAAACTTGAAATTCCCTACTATTTCCCTGCTATTGTGAAAACCCTCTTAGCCTCACGAACTTCATATTTTATCCTTTTAAAATAGGGTCGGGGTGCCTGGTGGCTGAGTCGGGTAAGCGACCAACTCTTGCTCAGGTCATGATCTCAGGGTCATGAAACCGAGACCATGTTGTACTCCACACTCAGCAGAGTCTGCTGGAGATCCTCCTTCCCTCTGTCCCTCCTGCTTATGCTCTCTCCCCACCTCTCTCTAAAATCAATAAGTACATTTTTTAAAATAAAATAAAATAAGGTAATAATCCTTGCTCTACCATTCTCATTGGCTACTGGAAGGCTCACATGAAATGACGGACATGCAAGCAACTCATAGTGGCATACATGTATTAACAGAAATGTCTTCATTGAGGTGACATCACTGAACCATCGGTAACTACCAAGAAGCTCTTTACTGTTAAATGAGACAATTGGAGGAGGGGGGCTTCCAGCCAATAAGACAAATAAAGGTTCTTGCACATTAACATCAAAATGAACTTACGGTATTTTCAAATGATAGAAACCAAAACAGTCTCTTGCCTTGGTCCCTTAGTGGTTCCCCAGAGCATCTTGCCTGCATACGCCTGATCCTCACGCTCTGCTTCCCCAGTTCATGCCTCCAGCCGCACTGATGGCATCAGGTGCAAAGGCTGCTCCCTGGCAGAGGGAAGAAGCAAAGACACCCTTTCTGTCAGCTAGGTAGTCACTAAGCTCTACGGTTATTCCCTCATTTTTCCAGCTGATGAGGAGAAAAGAGGCATTATCTGCAACAGGCAGCCCCTGGCTCTAGGGAAGAGACCCCCAGGGCTGGTGGTTAATAGCATGTGACCCAGCACTGTTTTCCCAGACGCTTCTAAGCCCTGGCTGCATCAGCCTAGACAACACTGTTGGAAACGTAACAATACGGGGTTGGAATGCTTGGGTCTTTAGCCTTTTCCAAACCGCATTCACATCACCACTTACACTATTATACAATATTTTACATTATTTTCCTAGGGCAATCATAATAAACTCCCACAACTGGATGGCTTCGAACAAGAGGCATTTGGGGGGCCCTGTGTCCATTAAGCACCCGATTTCAGCTCAGGTCATGATCTCAGGGTCATGAGATTGAGCCTCACGTCAGGCTCATGCGCTGGACATGGAACCTGCTTGGGATTCTCTCTGCATCTCTCTCGCTCTCAAAAAATGAACCAAACAACAACAACAACAAACAAGAGACATTTGTTCGTGCACACTTGGGGAGGCCAGAAGTCCAAAATCAAGATGTTGACAGGGTTGGTTTCTTCTGGAGGCTATTACAGAGAATCTATTCCATGCCTTCACTAGAGGCAAACTTTGTCGTTTTATGTCGTTTTGTGGCTCTATCACTATAATTCCTACCCCCAACTTCATAACATTGTCCTTTGTGTTTGTGTGTCCTCTTCTTTTAAGGACACTTGCCTTTGGACCTAGGGTGCACTCCAAGTCCAGGGTGACCCCATCTCAAATTTCTTATACTACATCTGCAGAGATCTTTCTTCTAAATAAGGTCACTTTTACAGGTTCCAAGTATTAGGACTTGAACATATCTTTTTGGGGGAGGGTCACTATTCAACACTGTAGTACCAAAGCAAAGGGGAAGGGAGAAGAAAAGGAAACCACACTGAGCTCTTATTCAAACCTGTAGAATTCATGGGACAAGGGAGACACTGGATTATTCAGTCAAATTATGGTAGTAAAGGCCGTGGTAACTGAATGAACCTTCATCATGGCTATAGCAGGGAAAAGAGGGCAGCAACTTGAGATCTGCCCTCCACTGAGACCCACTGAGGTCACCAGGTGGCTGGAATGACAAAGTCACAGCAAAGAGCCCAATCATCAGTGTATCTCCCCACTCATCCACCCCCTTCCTCTCACCTCACTTACTGGATAACTTATGGATAATCCAGAGCTTTGTGTCCTCCTGGGGGTGAGCAAGGCAGCAGCCTGCCTGCCCAGCACTTTGCTGCCTGGCTTTTGGAGGTCAGCCAGCTCTGTCTACCCTGGGGCTGCTCAAAAGCCTGCACTTCCAAGACTGGTTTGAGAACATGGGATTCAGCATTTATATCTCTTTTACTGCAGTTAATATTTGCAAAACTTAGCTAGCAAAATTCAGTTTAAGGATCAGAAAAAGGCACACTACATACAAAAATTATAGAAGTTCCTTTCTCCAAGAAAGGAAAGGAAGAAAATATTGAATGAATTATCAAGTTTCAAAGGAACCATTTCCTGAGTCATTAATGTGGACTTCCTCCAAGCAATGCCTGCCAATTGCATCAACAGAAGTTGTGTCAGTGAGAGTTACCAAGAAAACTTCAGAGACCTGAGACTGTAGGGCTTTGGTCAAGACCATGCCTATAAAATACATATTTTTTTTCAGGCCTGGAGTCCACGAACTCTTCCTCCACGGTATTAGGAAGACAAAGTCTAGCACATGTTGTTTGAAGAAATTCTGTGGATGAGATGCTGAACTTGAGTAGGCCTTTGTTGAATGTGAACCTTGTGTTGGTCCCTCTAGTTGCTAGAGATAGAGCCATGGACAGCAATTCCAAAATGGCCCTGCCTTTGCAGGGAGGGAGGAGGGGAGGCATACATCAGGACACTCTGCACCTAACAGAGGCTTTAAATGAAAACACAGGACATAAGTACTTTGTCTCCAGTGATAATGAAACCTCCGGTGGGTCCTCTCTAAAGGTTTTACACACATTCTTTCTACAGCACAGTGGATGGAGTTTCTTTCCCCTCCAGGAGCTACAACAATTTGAAACAAATCTCCACATACATTTTGGGGATGTATGCCCAGTGAGCCCCGAGAGGATTCTAGATCCCCTCAGGGTAGGAGAGAGATGTTTCTGGAAAGATCAATGCAACAGAAGCAGGTCCCTACGGCTGAGATCAGAAAATAAGGCTTTAACCACCTCCCAGTTGTTAGAATGGCTAATACCAAAAAAGGAAAGAATAAATGTTGGCAAGGATGTGGAGAAGTTGAAATTCTTATACATTGAATGTAAAATGCTATAGCTGCTGTGGAAAATGGGTATGGAAATTCCTCAAAAAACTGAAAATCGAACTACCATATGATCTAGCAATCCCACTTCTAGTTATCCGAAAACGTTGATATCAGGATCTCAAAGAGGTAATCGCACCCCCATGTTCGCTGCAGTATTATTCACAATAGCCAAGTTGTGGAAACAATCCAAATGTTCAACTGTTCATCAGTAGATGACGAGATAAAGCAAATGTGGTATATACACACAGTGGAGTATTTTTCAGCTTTAAAAAAGAAGGAAATCCTGCCACATGCAACAACATGATAAACCCAAGGACATGACACTAAGTGAAATAAACCAGCCACAGAAAGGCCAATACTGTACAACTCTACTTATAGGAGGTCGGAAAATAGCCAAACTTACAGAGGCAGAGAGTAGAACAGTGGTTTTAGAACAGTGGTTTCAAGGGGTTGAGAGGCAGTGAAACAGATAGTAGCTGTTCGCTGAGTACAAAATTTCAATTATGCAATTTGAGTAAGTTCTAGAGATGTGTTGTACAGCACTGTGACGATAGTTAACAATTCCGCATATAATGCCCCTTCACATTTATTAGCATGGTAGATCTCATGTTTAGTGTTCAAGGATGAGGAGGCACTATTCAGAGCAAAGTCTGCCTTATGATAAGACTGTGGAAGACCTAGTTATTACCTGCCACTTTATTATTACTCCAGAAATCACATTGTAAACATTCATGCTCCTCGTCCAAAGGAGAAAACCAAGAATGTGAGACGGTTCTGGAAATCACATCAACAAAGGACAGTTACAAGACCAGGGAATGCTTAGTTCAGAGAAGAGAAACTCTAATGGAAGCATGCTGGTTGTGCATTCTGTTTTCAGGGAGCTCTGCCCTATCAAAAAGGGCAGCTTTCTATGTGTTCTGTTCAGAGTTGAGAATGAAGACCAATAGTTGGAAGTAAAATGCAAGCAGATTTTGGCCTAAAAGTTGAAAGAATGTTCCAACAACTACAAATATCTAAAAACACAATGGGCTGTTGAGACGATGAGCCTACCCAACTGTGAAGACGTCCAAGCAATTGTTAAATGACATCTCTCAGGAATACTGTGGCATGGTCTTTTCAAAAGTTAGAAAGGTTAGACTAACTCAACTCCACGGCCCCCTCCAATTCAAAGAGCCCAAAATTCTGTAACAGAGACCAGCCCAAGGATCGCACTGGGAAAATGAGTGCTTCGAACTAAAGGTGCTCTAACTCCTTCCACATCCTAATTCCAACATCTCACTGAAAGCTAATGCTTATTTTCAACCAATGCCCAGTCACCTATGTTCACAACCCAAGACTAGCCAATATTCATGGTTTACCTATAAGAAGAAGGATTTCTCCATTTGTCAAGCAAAACTGAAGGCTTTGGAGGAGGCAGCCAGGGAGTGGATGATCAAAATAATATTAACTGATATGTACACTAAACTTTGCCATTTGGAGGGAACCTATAATCCAATTAATCTTCCCAACAGAGGCTACAGAGGAAGCAAGACATATTAGTCGTTATCATCTCTTTGTACTAACAGGTTACCTGGTTGCCCCATTAATACACATGGCTACACACCTGAGTGACATCTCAAAGACGGAAGGGACCATGTTAGTACATACCATTCTGATCAATGCCCTATGGACACTAGCTGAGAGTTAAGGACTTTTAATCAAAATTTGTTTGTGGTTTTCATAATAAAGGTGGTCACTTTGGTACACAGAACATGGCAGAAGTGAATACATTTCCCAGAACATCACGTGCTTACAGTATATACTTTCTATAAGCCTACCAGTATTTTCCAGTGCTCGAATTATTAGAATGAGTTCCACATCCTGAGGATGCATTCAGCTTGGGAGTCTAGATACTGCAAGTGCTAATTATCAAGGCTCATGCCATTTAAATACAGGTTGCCATTATTGTTCATTGTTCACATCAGTGCTACTGGATTTTATATCCTGTTTTCCCATCAAGTCTGGATTGAATCATCCCCTCTTCTCTCACAACACTTGCCTTTGGAGGCTCCCAGAAGGAAAACTGTATGCAAATGTTAGTTAACCTACATGCTGATTAGAGGATGCTTGCAAACAGTCACTTGGAGAAGCCCTTCAGGGCTGCTGGGATTATTAGGGTGAACAGTAAGACCTCGGGGTAACTGGAGATCACCATCTCTGCTTCTAAAACTAAAACATCCATCATCAGCAATGTGCCTGCCAGCATTTACAGCAGACAAAATTCTGGGGTGAATAATCGGGCAGATACACAGGGGAAGGTAGGGGAGAACATTCCATGCAGAGGAGGTGTCTGAACAAAGGCAGAAAGGCATGGAAATGAAGGGCCTCTTCTGCACAACCAGAGCACAGATTTATACAGAGAAGCACCGGGAGGCTGAACAGGTGGCTTGGGGTGATGCTGTGAAGTCCCTCAAAGGCAAGCTCTTAGAGAACACTTCACGCCGTTGTCCAGTGCTGGTCAAAATCACCCACAGGGCTTGTGGTGCCCCCTCCTGCAGAGTTTGACTCAGTGGGTCTGGGTGGGGTCCAAGAATTTGATTTCCAGCAAGCCCCCTGGTGGTGCCAAGGGACCACTCTTTGGGAACCACTGCTATAGTCACTCGGCACTGTTTTGAGTAGGGAAGAAAGATGACCAGAGCTGCATGTTGACTGTCTTTAACTGACCAGTTTGAATAGCCCATAATTCTGTGATAAGATATGGAAGGAAAGGAAAGGAAAAAAACTTAGCTCAGGTAGTGGGTCTGTGTTCAGTGGTGAGATCCAATCATAACTTCTCATTTTTCACCCAGCTGGCAGTAAGGCACGTGACACATGTTCTCCACAGAAGAACAATGGAACCTCAAGAGTTTTTTAAATTACCAGATAAAACATGCCACTTATAAAACTCTATAATGGAGTTTTTAACACAGAAAACACATTTCCTTAATGTTGGTTTTTCTAAAGGCATTTATCATGTTGGTCATCAATGACCCCATTACCTGATGGAAGGAATGTTACACAGCTTTTCCTCCTCCACTCCAGCTCTCCTAGGTATGGAGAGGGAAGGAGAGATTGTGAGATTTATTCTGAAACATCTTCATTCTCACTGCCATCACAGAAACGGCAACTAGAAAAACACTGGAAGGGCCCAAACCTCTGCCTGTCTATAGGAAATCCTGACCTGGTCCAAACAGGAAAGCCAACATGGCATTATTCTAGGCCGATCATTAAAAGAAAAAAAGACCTTGACCAAGGTGGGCATGTGATTTAGGGCAGAGCAAGAGGAGGAAAGAAGGGGAAGGTGGGTTTTTTTGTTTTGTATTGTATTTTACCAGTAGCAGGAATGGAAGCAAGTTAGTCTTAAATCCTCTCCTAATGGCCTGGTTGATTTAAGAGAAAGTTCTCACCATCCACATCAAAGCATTATTAATGATTAGAGCGTAATGCCTGATGCTATGTTATATTTTATACAGGGACTTCTGGAGTCAAGTGTTTCAGTCCAGTGCAGCTAGACGGTATTGCATTTTGAGACCACACTGCAGAAAAGCTACCACTCTGACCCAGCATTTGAAGGACCTGGATTCTTTTTCTGGTTCCGCAACTCTGCATTCAATCAAGATCTCATCTTCTCTGGACCTCAGATTTCTCATGTGGGAGAGCAACAAAGCTGTGCGTGGTCACCTGTATAATCCTGCCATCACTGGTCTTCAGAGATTTGGCACCTCATATGCTGAAAGCAGCTTTACAGAATCAGAGTGTCCCGAGCAGTGGTCATGGTACCAACCCCCCTTGGACAGCTTATTTTACTTGAACCCAGCTAAGTTAAATTCCCTAACTCCATTAGCATTTACCTTTCTGCTGGCTAGAAAAGACCAGGGTGGAGAAGTTACAGTATAAACAAGTGAGAAAATGATTGATCATTGAGAAATGAATGATCTTATCTGGTCAGGATGAATGAAGAAGATTCAGTGCTCATGTCCTCATCAGCATTATTGAGAGCATTTATGTCACAGAAAGAAACAAACATCATCGATCACTTTAATTGACTTCCAAGGAGTCTCAACACTACTCTTCCCCTTCAGATTCACTAAGTTTGGCCAATCCCATACTCAACTCTCACTCAACACTTTCTCTCCTTACCCATCACCCCCAAACAACTCTGTTCACTCCTCTTTATCACGTGTGTGTGTGTGTGTGTGTGTCCATGTGTTCACCCACCCCATCACAGTGTGATCCTCTCTGAGGGCAAGGGCCACAGCTGGTTCTTCCTTTACCTCATCTTTGTGTTCTGTGCCCATCAAGTTTGGAGAAACAATTAAGGCACAACTATAATGACTTTGAGTCCTGATTCTCCGCCAGAATCTTTCCCAGAAATCCAAACTCCCCGTAGAGTTCCCACCATTCCCAAATATGTCCCCTGACTCCACGGCCTGAGGGGTCAGTAGTCCTCCTCTGTAACTCTTGGCTGCTACCACTGGTGGAAGACAAGTCCACAGAGCTCACTACCACTAGCAGTGGGAGACCAGGGCCCTGCCCCGTCAGACCCATTGTTCTCCATGTGTCTGCTCTCAGTTTTTGTTCCTGTCTCTAATCACAGAAAGGGAAACGTCTTCCTTCACCAATGTGAACAGCTCCCACCTCCCAAGGGCATCTGATATTCTCCACGCACAACTCTATCTGAAGGTGAGCAAAGCATTCCCAGAGATAAACAAGAAGACATTGAATGATACCCCCCGATGTCTTACTCCTACCAACTATGAGTGGATGCCCAAGAGCAGGATAGATAGAAATGGAAATTTTCTCCTATGCTATAAAGTCCTTCTCCATCTGAGGTATCTGCATCACCTACTATCTCCCCTCTTTTTAACTGTGTATATAAATAATTTCTTTTTTTTAAGATTTTATTTATTTATTTGACAGAGAGAGAGAGATCACAAGCAGGCAGAGAGGCAGGCAGGGAGAAAGGAGGAAGCAGGCTCCCTGCTGAGCAGATACCATGACTCAGGCCTCAGTCCCAGTCCCTGAGATCATGATCTGAGCCGAAGACAGAGCCACCCACTGAGCCACCCAGGCACCCATAAATAATTTCTAACAGTACTAGGGCTCAACTTAAGTCTCAAATTCTTTTATCTTTTTTATTAAAAAGTCTTAAGAGATTCTCAGAAAACGATTGTTAAAAAGAACATTCTGTTGGCATTTAAGATTCTATTTTTATTTTTTATATTTTATATTTTTTAAAGATTTTATTTATTTGACAGAGAGAAACACATCCAGAGAGGGAACACAAGTAGGAAGAGTAAGAGAGGGAGGCTTCCCACCGAGCAGGGAGCCTGATGTGGAGCTCGATCTCACCCCTAAGATTCTATTTGTAAATAAGGTGCACATCCAGTGCGCCCTTGAACTCACAACGCTGAGATCAAGAGTCATGTGCTCTAATGACTGAACTGGCCAGGTGTCCCCCCTCCCTTTTTTTTTTTTTTAAAGGTTGTCCAACAGGATGTTCCAACCTGGGAAGGTGAATCTTTATTACATTACTTCTCTAGAGAGCCTATCACAGATGATTATAAAAGGTAAATGTTTGACCTGTGGTGCATAAGGGGTAATACAGAGGACAGTAGGAGAAGGAAAGTAAATGGGAAGTAGGGTAATTCAGGGAGAGAAACGAAACAAGAGAGACTTTGGACACAGAGACAAACTGAGGGACTTGGAGGGAGG
>PITA01016917.1:0-44980 GCA_004023965.1 Spilogale gracilis | reverse complement strand
ATGTGGTACATATATACAATGGAGTACTATGCCTCCATCAGAAAGGATGAATACCCAACTTTTGTAGCAACATGGACTGGACTGGAAGAGATTATGCTGAGTGAAATAAGCCAAGAAGAGAAAGTCAAGTATCGCATGGTCTCACTTACTTGCGGTGCATGAGGGGCAAACTGGAGGACAGTGGCAGAAGGAAAGCAAAGGGGAACTAGGGTAATCTAGGGAGGGAAATGAAACAACAGAGATTTTGAACACAGAAACAAACTGAGGGACTTGGAGGGAGGGGGGTGGAGGGATGGGAGAGCCTGGTGGTGGGTACTGGGGACACCTAAAGCGTGGAGCACTGGGTATGGGGAATGGGGAATGAATCTTGAAACACTGGAAAAAAAAAATTTAGTAACAATAAAAATAAATAAATAAATAAAAATATATTGGAAATATAAAAAAAAATAAAAATAAATAAAATAGTATTTTAAATGACATTTTAAATATAAAACAAAAATTAATGTATCAATTAAATATTTTTAAGATATATCAAATATAAATATTTGAAATATTAAAATAATAAATTAAATATACCTTGAAATACCCTTTTTAACCTTTCAGGGTTACTGAGACCAAGGAGTTGATACAGTAAGGAAACAGACTTTCCACGCTAGTGGGATTGGAAAGTAATGAACCTTTAAGAGTTACTTGGCATTCCTTCAATGTTAGAAGTATATACATCCCAACAATTGTACTTGCAGGAATTTATCTTACAAGTGTACTGATTATCCCACAAATATACTGAAATAATTACTCACAGCATACACATTATATCATTGTTATAAAGTAAAAAATGGAAATACTCATTGTATATCAAAGGGGACAGATTAATGAGTTATGCATGTCTGTTAGGTGAAGGCATCTACAGCCATTAAAAGAATGAGACAGCTGTAGGATACAGAATGGGCTTTTATTTTTATTTATTTATTTTTTTTAAGATTTTACTTATTTATTTGACAGAGAGAAGCACGGCTAGAGAGGGAACACAAGCAGGGAAATGAGAGAGGGAGAAGTAGGCTTCCCACCAAGCAGAAAGCTGGATGTGGGGCTCGATCCGGGACTCTAGGATCATGACCTGAGCTAAAATCAGACACTGGACAACTGAGCCACCCAGGTGCCCCACAGAATGGGCTTTTAAATGTAATATTAAGTGAACCAGCAAGATGTGAAGCAATGTGTAGATAATATGGTATCACTTGTTTTGGGGGTAAGAAGAAATCACACTTAGGTGTGTGCTTATCTGTGAACAAAGTATTTCTGGAAAAAATACCAAAGAAACCTAAAACTGATTATCTCTGGGAAGAAACACTGATTGGTGTTTCTGGTGGGGGGATGGGAGCAGAGGTGGAAAGAGACATTTTTTTCGTAATCTATATTTTTCAGGCTTTTATTTTATTTTTATTTTTATTTTTTTTTTAAAGATTTTATTTATTTGACAGAGAGAAACACAGCCAGAGAGGGAACACAAGCAAGGGGAGGGAGAGAGGGAGAAGCAGGCTTCCCGCCGAGCAGGGAGCCCGATGCGGGACTCGATCCCGGGTCTCCAGGACCATGCCCTGAGCCGAAGGCAGTCGCCCAACCAACCGAGCCACCCAGGCGTCCCTATTTTTCAGGCTTTTAATTTTGTATCATGTGTAGGTACTCCTATTTTCAAAAACAATTTTCAGTTAAAAGCAGTGAAAGAAATTACAAAAAAAATAAGAATTGTTTTGGCAGTATAAAATTTTACCTGTATTATAAAATGTATTATAAAAACAAAGTGGGGACGCCTGGGTGGCTCAGTTGGTTAAGCCACTGCCTTCAGCTCAGGTCATGATCCCGGAGACCCCGGATTGAGCCCCACATTGGGCTTCCTGCTCAGTGGGAAGCCTGCTTCTCCCTCTCTCTCAGTCCCTCTGCTTGTGTTCCCTCTCTAGCTGTGTTTCTCTCTGTCAAATAAATAAATAAAATCTTTAAAAAAAAAAAAAAACAACAAAGTGACCGGCCATAAGCAAAATAAATATTGCATGTTTTTAATGTGCTAGATGCTTTACATTTATTACTTAATCCTCAGATATTCTCTGAGAAATACAGTTTTAACTGTACCAAATAGAAACTAGATTGAGGGAGACTTAGGAGATACAGCATTTAGCTAATAAGGGACCAAGGTTGTATTTGAACTGAAGGCTTTCTGATTTCAAGCCCCCAAACAAAACCATGCTGCTTCCAGTTAATGGTCATCTTATCAAAAGTACAACTGTAGGCGCCCGGGTGGCTCAGTGGGTTAAAGCCTCTGCCTTCGGCTCAGGTCATGATCTCCGTACTGGGATCAGGCTTGCATCCAACTCAGCTCAGCAGGGAGCCTGCTTCCTCCTCTCTCTCTGCCTGCCTCTATGCCTACCTATGATCTCTCTCTCTCTCTGTCAAATAAATAAATAAAATCTTAAAAAAAAAAAAAAAGTACAACTGTGCTTTAATAGTCATCAGCAGCAATTACCTGAAATGTCCACAAGATGGAAATGCTGGATGAAAGTAGGCATTTTTCTTTGTAAAATGTAATATACTACACTATCCAAGTGGGATATTTAAATAGGAGTGTTACATTTTACAGTAATAATATCATCTTTAGTAATTTTTTATGTAACTGACCAGGATGTTTTAAATATCATTTAGTGTTTCTCTGTCATAATGGTAGTTACAGGGGCTTTTTATGTACCTGACAGTATTCTAGATACTTATGTACATTAATTAAAATTTTTGAATAAAGTTTTACATATGAACTAAAAAATTTTACAGGTATACTTACTGAGATGCTAGGTTCTCTCTTTTTTTTAAAAGATTTTATTTATTTATTTGACAGAGAGAGATCACAAGTAGGCAGAGAGGCAGGCAGAGAGAGAGGAGGAAGCAGGCGCCCCACCGAGCAGAGAGCCCGATGCGGCCTCGTTTCCAGGACCCTGAGATCATGACTGGAGTCGAAGGCAGAGGACTCAACCCACTGAGCCACCCAGGCACCCACTAGGTTCTCTTTACTAGCTGGCCATTAATACCAGTAGGAGTCATTCCATGAACACCAAGAAAATAGAAAAGCTCGGGGCACCTGGGTGGCTCAGTGGTTAAGCATCAATCCTGGAGTCCTGGAATTGAGCCCCGCATCTGGCTCCCCACTTGGCAGGAAGCCTGCTTCTCCCTCTCTCACTCTCCCTGCTTATGTTCCCTCTCTAGCTGTGTTTCTCTCTGTCAAATAAATAAAATCTTCAAAAAAAAAAAAACTCAAGAGCACATTAACTCCCAGGACTTCTGTAAAACCACTAAGACTAGTTTGGGGGAAACAAATAAGTTGTAAAATATATTAAATGAGACAGTTAGGGTGCCCAGGTGGCTGAGTGGGTTAAGCCTCTGCCTTCAGCTCAGGTCATGATCTTGGGGTCCTGGGATCGAGGGCTGTGTCAGGCTCTCTGCTCAGCGGGAGCCTGCTTCCTCCTCTTCTCTCTGCCTGCCTCTATGCCTACCTATGATCTCTCTCTCTCTCTCTCGGTCAAATAAATAAATAAAATCTTTTTTAAAATGAGGCAATTAAAACTAAAAGTTAAAAAATATTACAATTTTTCTCACATTCGGAAGTGTCTGTTATAGTCCCATTTTAATGTATATCATCATAATGAGAAATGAGCATAGAAATAATAAATAACTTAGAGTGGCACAGCTAGTAAGTGGTACAGCTGGAATTTAGACCTAGGTGGTTATTGCTATCTTTTTTTTAAAAATAGGGGTTTGTTTTACCAGTGCAATTTTGTTTATGTAAGTTTTACCTCTACATATGTTTAAGAACACTGTATTTAGTTATCTCTTATCATTGACTGGATAGCTCTTGGATTGTATGCCACCTTATTTCCAAATTAATATGTATGTGGAAAGAAAAATGAGGACATTATATTTTAACCATCTTAATTGTGAAATAAAATGTGAATGGCCAGAATTTCATTCTTAGTTGTAGACTTTCTACTCCCCTCCCTATGTTTAATGTATCTTAAGTTGTTTACATTTCATTATGGAAGCTGACCTAAGGAAATGCCCTATTTATTACTCTGTGACATAGCTGAGACATGTGAGAAAAATGAAAAAGTTCAATAAAAATATGTTTTCCTTAGTTGCAGAACTTGAAGTGAAAACCAGAGAAAAATTAGAAGCTGCGAAAAAAAAAACAAGCTTTGAAATTGCAGAGCTTAAGGAGAGATTAAAGGCAAGTCGTGAAACTATAAATTGTTTAAAAAATGAAATCAGGAAACTTGAAGAAGATGATCAGACAAAAGACATATAAACAGTTCTAAGACAACTTGCTAGTAAGCTAAGCGGAAAATAAGGTGAACTTTAAGGGAAAATTGGACTACAAATGCCCTGGTGTTTCTTAGAGAAACGACACATGTGGGTATTGACCACAGATTTCCCAGCAATGGAGTCAAAGGATTTGGTCCTTTTCAAGCAGTCTTTAAGGTGAAATATATGTAGGTAATACGAATGAATGCTGTATAGGCATTTTATCAACCCATTTTGGGGTAATTCTAATGATATGAAGCACAATTTTAAAAAGTTTTTTGCATTGTATGTATAGCTTATCCTTTGACAGGCATTGCAATTTCATAATAAAGTTGTACAAATTTTGTACTTTTCCTGGTAGAAATAGATGGTAAACTAACGTGTATATTTAATTTTTTAAGTTCTTACTGTCCCCATCCTAACTCTTTTGTATTTGTTGTGCCCACTGCCCAATGAGTACTCAATAAATATAGTTTACAGGTCTTGTGTCTGCCTCTTATTGTGTTTCTTCCTCTTTGATGAAGCACCTGTAGCTCTCTCATCACAATTAATGTATCTCCTTATATTGTAACCACACATCTCTTATTGGTACTCACTGTAGTGTAGACATAGCAAAGATATGTTTTAAGTGTTGTTCTGCCTTACTACCAGTGTCATCCATTTTCATGTAGAGAAATATTTAATCCCTGGTACATTTTCCGAAGATACATATAAAGCTATGTATCAGCTTCACATATGACCCCTAATTTCTCTACTTTCTCCTTAGCTTCCTATTCAGATCCACATAGTGAGCCCTATACTTTTGGACTCTTCTAATTGGAACCTGTAGTAGTACATAAGACCAATAGGCTGATCTGTCTAGGCAATCTAGGCACAACAATAGGTAGGAAAGTATTTTGGAAAACATGTAACAATATTAGTTAATGGGAACCGTGCCTATACCTAATGTGAGGATTCTGTATTCTCTGTATTTAACTATCTACTCTAACACTTGACTCTTTATCTGCCCCTAGGTTAGTTACTTTGAGTATTTACTTTGTTCCTTTATTTTTTAAGTTATGGCACTTATAAGCATTATGAGGTTGTGCAATTGTATGTGATCATACAATTTCTGCCAGGCCGTATGGGCTTGGAAGTGGCGCTTCTTTTTGTGCCAGGCACCATTCATCTTTCCTCTATGTCCTATCCAGCGCATGCGGTATAGTCTAGGGCCTGGGGATTGACCAGGAAAACTAATGGGGAAAAGTCCCATTCTACTTAAGGGACCCTGACATGGTAGATTATCCCTCCATTATTCTAGTTAGATTAGCCCCCAAGAATATCTTGGTTCGTGAAGGTAGGTTTCACTTTAGGCATGGATGAGTTCAGTCGTCCAAAATAGGTCATTATGGCTCAGTCTTGCCCTCCATCAGCTCTTATTTTTGTTTTGGCTTTAAGTAGGATCTCTTGCAGAGAGTTTTTATAACTCAAGCCTGCCCAATTTTAAAATGGTCAAAGGATTGAATAGACATTTCTCCGAGGAAATACAAATAGCCACCAAGTACATGAGGAGATGCTCAATGTCATTAGTCATTAGAAAAATGCAAATCAGGCACCTCGTTAGTTGTTAAGCATCTATCTTCAGCTCTGGTCATGATCCCAGCATCCTGGGATCGAGGCCCCTGTTGGGCTCCATGCTCAGCGGGAAGACTGCCTCTCCCTCTCCTACTCCTCTCTCTATATCAAATAAATAATTAAAAATAATAAAATTTTTAAAAAATACAAATCAGAACCACTATGAGATACCACTTTTATAACAACCAGGCATCTATAATTGTAAACAAAACAAGATGAAAAAGTTGGTGAGGATGTGGAGAAATTCGAACTTTCATATATTGGTTGGTGGGAATGTAAAAAATATAGCCACTTAGGAAAATAGTTTGGCTAATGAGATTGAAACTAAAGAAAATGAGATCATGCACGTATTAGAGTTGGAAAGAACTTTTAAAGCACAGAGGGAAACTCAAATAAAAAACTTCTAGATCTCGGGTGCCTGGGTGGCAAGAGAGAGAGGTAACAGCTTATTCTACACTGGTGGAATTAGAAGTTGGTTCAACATTTTGAGAGAACAATTTGTCAATATCTACTAAACTACTCTAAGTAAATTTACTTCCCAAATTTACATTTGTTTAAAATTTTTATTGAAGTGATACAATGAATAGATACAATGCTTAGGAACATTTATTCATATATGCAAGATATATACAGGGATGTTGACTGTAGCATTGTTTGCAATATCAAAAAATTGTAAACAGGGTAAAAGGGTATCAATAGGATGTGCATAAATCATGCTGTAGTGATAACGATGGATTCCTTTCTGGTTGTCAAAATGAATAAAGCAGATATAGGGGTGCCTGGTTGGCCCAGTCGGAAGAGCATGCAACTCTTGATCTTGGGTCGTGAGTTCTGATCCCCAAGTTGGGTGTAGAGATTACTTAAATAAAAATAAAATTTGGGCGCCTGGGTGTCTCAATGGGTTAAAGTCCCTGCCTTCGGCTCAGGGGGTCCTGGGATCGAGGCCCACGTCGGGCTCCTGTGAGCCAGACCATTATGAAGTGTCATGTGACAGTTGAGAGAAATGAAACATGGCTTGTGAATGATGGACTCAGGTAAGATCAGTGCATCATCCAGTGAACTAGGATAAATAACATGATGTAAAAACAGGTCGTTAAAGGTAGAGGTTTTATCTGTCTTCTGTCCCAGCCTGGACTCTCTGGTGTGGCTTTTTAATTATTCATAGTTATTGTCAATTATTTGTGGCAAGTTTTTCATTAACTGGCCACCTAGATTTCTGTAGCTTTGTATATATGTCCCATCATACTAACTCGGGTACTGCCCCCCTCAGCCACCCCAGTCTGCTTACTTTCCCACTTTCACTGGCTACCCAGCCTGGCTCAACTGCTCTCTATCCTCTACTAGGCTTCATTGCTCTTCAGTAATTCCTTAGTCCACCCTTAGTGAACTCATCATTGCTGTTTGAAAATTTCCAGTGAACTGAATCACCACTCCCCTTATTTCACTAAATAAGAGTCATAAAATTAGAAGGGAGTTTAGAGAACATCTGATTAAGTTCCCCCATTTGATGAGGGAATACAGTCTTGCAAGAATTAAATGGCTTTCAAAGTCACACAACCAATTGAGGCCACGAGTAGAATTTGAATTCAGCATTTTCTGACTGAGCAGTCATAGTACTAGAGCAACAAGGTACAGCTCCATCAAGGCTTATACAAGATTGTATGAACTGGTGGTCACCCTGGAAACTAACTTTCCAAGAATGAAAGAGGGATGTACTGTTACTGATACAGTCAAATCTCTATCATCGGGGCGCCTGGGTGACTCGGTTGAGCGACTGCCTTCGGCTCAGGTCATGATCCTGGAGTCCCGGGATCGAGTCCCACATCGGGCTCCCTGCTCAGCAAGAAGCCTGCTTCTCCCTCTCTCACTCCCCCTGCTTGTGTTCCCTCTCTGGCTGTGTTTCTCTCTGTCAAATAAATAAATAAAATCTTAAAAAAAAAAATCTCTATCATCAAAATGTTGGTTTATTCTCCTTTCAGCTAATCTGTTTAAATCATCATCTCAGAATTAATGAGAACTGCCATCCCTACTTGGTTTACGTACATGCATGAATTGAAACCACAATTCTATGTACTCTTATTGTGCACATCAGCAGATGACCTCAGTTCTTACATCATTGAGATCACTGATGCCATCCAGCCAGCCAAGGTTTCTCTTTGCTCTGACCAAATCCTGCTTTCTTTCATCCCCCTAATGTTCTTCCCATCTGTAGTTTTGATCCCAGTCTATACTATCTGCTACTGCAGATTTATAATTGGGGAAAAATTGCTTCACTCTCCTGAACCTCAGTTTGTTTTAGTGAATATAAATATACTGCCTACCTCATAGAATTCTGTTTAAGGGAAAATGAAACAACATGTAAAAGCACTTTGAGTGGTAGGAATAAAGAAGAATAATTCAAGCTAGCAAGATTGTAAAAATTTTCAACAAAATACAAACTGAATCCAGCAACATATAGAAAAGATTAAGTGATCTCATGATCAAGTGGGCTTTATACCAGGAATGCAAGTTTGATTCAACATGTAAAAAAAACCCACTCTGTATTAACAGGCTGTTATGGGTTGAATGGTATCTCTTCAAAATCCATATGTTGAAGTGCTGACCCCCAGGACTTCAGAATATGACTGTATTTGGAGATAGGGCCCTTAATAGGGTAATGAAGTCATTAGGGTGGGTCTTAATTCAATATGACTGGGTCCTTGGAAAAATATTAGGAAGACCATATGAAGACACAGGTAGAAGATAGCCATCTACAAGTCACGGAGAAAGCCTCAGAAGAAACCAATGCTGTTGACACTTTGCAATCAGACTTCCAGCTTCTAGAATTGTGAGAAAAATTTATGTTGTTAAATCCGCCCAGCCTATGGCACTTTGTTATGGCAGCCCTAGCAAACTAATAAATACACTATATTAAAAGAATAAAAGAAAAAAGCTACGTGATCATCTCAATAGATGCAGAAAAAGCATTTGACAAATCCAACACCTTCTTAGAATGGAAATACTCAGCAAACTAGAAATCTAAAGGAACTTCCTTAACCTGATAAAGGGCACTTATGTAGAACTCATAGTGAACATTATACATCATGGATGCTTTTCCCCCTAACATCAGGAACAAGACCAAGGATGTTTGCTTTGACCACATCAATTCAACATCGTGCTGGAGATTCTAGCCAGGGCAACTAGGCAAGAAAAAGAAAGAAAAGGCATCCAGATCAGAAAGGAGGAAGTAAAATATATCTATTTTCAGATAACATGATCTTGTACTTAGAAAAATCCTAAGAAACACATGAAACTACTAGAGCTAATAAATGGATCTAGTACGGTTGCAGGATATAGGATCAATATATAAAAGTCAGTTTTATTTCCATACACTATTAATGAACTTAAAATAAAGTTAAAATAGCTTTATAGCAGCATCAAAAAGAATAAAATAGGGTGCCTGGGTGGCTCAGTGGGTTAAAGCCTCTGCTTTCAGCTCAGGTCATGATTTCAGGGTCTTCAGATGGAGGCCGGCATAGGGCTCTCTGCTCAGCAGGGAGCCACCTTCCTCCTCTCTCTCTGCCTGCCTCTCTGCCTACTTGTGATCTCTCTCTCTGCCAAATAAATAAATAAAATATTTTTTAAAAAGCCATTAATTGGTGTATTTAAAAAAAAGAACAAAATACTTGGGAATATTTGGGAATAAAATATTTGGGAATATGATACCTAAAGTTCAAGCAACCAAAGAAAAATAGATAAATTGGACATCATTAAAAACTTTTATGCTTCAGGGGCGCCTGGGTGGCTCAGTTGGTTAAGCGACTGCCTTCGGCTCGGGTCATGATCCCGGAGATCCGGGATCGAGTCCCACATCGGGCTCCCTGCTCGGCGGGAAGCCTGCTTTTCCCTCTCTCACTCCCCCTGCTTGTGTTCCCTCTCTGGCTGTGTTTCTCTCTGTCAAATAAATAAAATCTTAAAAAAAAAAACAAAACTTTTATGCTTCAAAAGTCATTATCAAGAAAGTAAAAGGATGATTCACAGAATGGGAGAAAATATTTGCAAATCATACTACATCAGAAAAGAGGCTAGTATCCAGAATAAATGAACTCTTACAACTCAATAATAAAAAGAACCTAATAAAAATTAGACAAAAGATTTTAATTTCTCCAAAGAAGAATTTTAAGTGGACAACAAGCACGTGAAAAGATGCTCAACATCATTTATTATTAGGGAAATGCGAATCAGAACCATCATGAGATACCACTTCCCTGGGATGCCTATAATAAAAGAAACAAGTACTTACAAGGATGTGGAGAAATTGAAACTTTCGTATGTTGCTGGTGAGAATGCAAATCAGGGTGGCTGATGATGAAAATAGCTTGGGAATTCCTTAAAAAGTTAAATATAGGGGTGCCTGGGTGGCTTAGTCATTAATTGTCTGCCTTCAGCTCAGGTCATGAACCTGGAATTCTGGGTTCGAGCCCCACATCGGACTCCCTGCTTGATGAGAGGCCTGCTTCTCTCTCTCACTCCACCTGCTTGTGTTCCCTCTCTAGCTGTGTTTCTCTCTGTCAAATAAATGAATTTTTTTTTAAGTTAAATATAGGGTGCCTGGCTATCTCAGGTGATGGAACATGTAGCTTTTGATTTCAGGGTCATGAGTTTGAGCCCCACAGTGGGTGTCTACATTGCTTAAACAAATTAAAAAGAAAAAAAAATTAAACATAGAGTTACTATATGACCCAGCAGTTCTACTTCTAGGTATATACCTAAGAGAATTGTTTGGACCTATGTCCCAACAAACACTTGTACATGAATATTTGTAGCAGCATTATTTGTAATAGCCAAAAGTAGAAACATTCCAAACACTCAGCAAATGAATGGGTACAATGGATTATTCAGCCATAAAAATGAATGAAGCACTATAATATGTTACAATATGGACAGACCTTATAAACATGCTAAATGAAAGATACCATACACAAAAGGCCATATATTGCATCATTCCACGTATATGAAATGTACAGAATAGGCAAATCCATAGAGATAGAAAATGATTAGGGTTTGGGGCACCTGGCTGGCTCAGTCAGTAGGGCATGTGACTTCATTTCGGGATCGTGAGTTCAAGCCCCATATTCAGCATAGAGCTTACTTTTTTTTTTAAGATTTTATTTATTTATTTGACAGAGAGATCACAAAGAGGCAGAGAGGCAGGTAAAGAAAGGGGAAGAAAGGGGCGCCTGGGTGGCGCAGTTGGTTAAGCAACTGCCTTCGGCTCAGGTCAAGATTCCGGAGACCGAGGATCAAGCCCCACATCGGGCTCCCTGCCTGGCGGGAAGCCTGCTTCTCCCTCTCTCACTCCCCCTGCTTGTGTTCCCTCTCTGGCTGTGTTTCTCTCGTCAAATAACTAATATCTTAAAAAAAAAAAAAGAAAGAGGAAGAAGCAGGCTCCCTGCTGAGCAGAGAGCCTCACATGGTCCTCGATCCCAGGACCCTGAGATCATGACCTGAGCCGAAGGCAGAGGCTTAACCCACTGAGCCACCCAGGCGCCCTAGAGCTTACTTTTTTTTAAAAAAATTAAATTTGGGGCGCCTGGATGGCTCAGTGGGTTAAGCGACTGCCTTCGGCTCAGGTCATGATCCCATCGACCCGGGATCAAGTCCCACATTGGGATTCCTGTTCCGCAGAAAGCCTGCTTCTCCCTCTCTCAGTTCCTCTGCTTGTGTTCCCTCTCTAGCTCTATTTCTCTCTGTCAAATAAATAAATAAAATCTTTAAAAAAATAATAATAATAAATAAATAAAATTTAATTTAATTTAAAAAAATGATTAGGGTTTACCAGGGGATGGGGGTGGGAGTGGAGAGTAACTGGGTACTGGATTTCTTTTTGGGGTGATGAAAATGTTCTAGCACTGGGTAATGGTGATGGTTGTACAACCTTGTGAATATATTAAAAAGTCACTGACTTGAACACTTCATGGTATGTGAATTACACTTCAGTTTATAAAAATAATGCTGGGCGCCTGGGTGGCTCAGTGGGTTAAAGCCTCTGCCTTTGGCTCAGGTCATGATCTCAGGGTCCTGGGATCGAGCCCACATCGGGCTCTTTGCTCGGCAAGGAGCCTGCTTCCTCCTCTCTTTCTGCCTGCCTCTCTGCCTGCTTGTGATCTCTCTCTCTCTCTCTCTCTAATAAATAAATAAAATCTTTTTAAAAAAATAGAAATATTAAAAAAATAAAAATAATGCTAAGGTTACCATTTACTGAATACTTTATGGCCCCAAACTTAGCTAAAGATAACCTAATGAATGTATATTATTATCCCTACTTAACGAATAAGAAAACTAAGGTTCAAGGAGATTCAGTGCTTTGCCCAAGGACACATACTAGGAAGCACTTGAGCTGAGCAGACTCAAGTCTGACGCCAAAGCCCTAGTGCTTAGTCACTCCCAGCGCCAAGCTGTCCTGATCAAAAATCATTAATATTCCCATTATATATCTGACAATACCCAAATATTTGTGTGTATATAAACAACACTTATTGTATGCCATATTTTCATAGTAATATATTGTAGTATGCATATATGCCTAACAGAATACATAAATATAATATATAATACATATAATACATAGTAATATAGATATAAGAGCTGCCTGGGTGGCTAAGTTGGTTAAGCGCCTGACTCTTGATTTTGGCTCAGGTTATGATCTTAGAGTTGTGAGATCGAGCCCCACATTCAACTCCTCACTGGCCTTGAAGCCTGCTTGATTCTCTCTCTCCCTCTCCTTTTGCTCCTCCCCACCCCCTTTAAAAAAAAAAAGATTTAGGTGTATCTATAGGCATATATATTACCCATAAATCAATAAAAACATCAACTCAACAGAAAAATGGGTAAAGAATATGACCAAGTAATTCACAAAAGAAAAAATACAATGGTGGTCAATAAACATTTGAAAAGATCTTTAAACTCACTAGTTATTGGGGAAATGCAAATTAATATGACTGTGTCTCATTCTTTGTAGTGACAAAATTTAAAGATTTCTAATAAACGTCACTGAGAGTGAAGGAGAATTGGTACTCAGACCCTGCTGGTGTGCTTTAAGATTGACAGGGATTTAATATTATCTATTAGAATTTTATATTTATCATTTAACCAAATAATTTCACTGCTAGGAAACACTCTTATATGTACATGAGCATGTTCATTGCTTGTTTGTAATAGTGAAAAATTAGATCTAAATTAAATCCCTACCAATATGTATACAATTTTATGTGAATTCTTTAATGAATAGAAGTTACTTTTGGGAGAAAGCACTGAAACTGGAGCAGGTGTTGGGGAGAATGAGTAAAGGGTTAACAAAACCTTTTCCCTTCATGCATGAGAATTTGACCTTTGGTTTCTTAGGCAACTTGGTAAAGATACAGTGTCCACCCTGCTGCTAGGCAACACTATGCATGGGAAGAATGATCCCTGCTTGGTAAATGACATCTGGAGTGAGAGAGCTGTCGGTCCCTGGCAGGAAGTCACATCTTTGGACTTCCTGAGTGCTGTGATTGCGGTAATTGCTGTGGCTCTCACAGCAACCCGAGAAGCTATATCTGTGGGGAGTGAGGCCTATAAGCTAAGGCAGCTTTTGTGCTGGCCTGATGGGCACCTTGCTTCCTGGGACCTAAGCTGCATGCTCAGGGGACAGCAAGGACTCCTGGGAGGGCTGGCCCTGCCCTGATGGAAAGCTGTGGTCCCTGTGCTGTGGCCTTCAGAGTGTCCGAGTGTGGTCTATAGTACAGTTGTGATACAGTTGTGACTCGAGGTGTCACTGAACCGAGATCTTCCCTGTTAGGCAGAGTCAGGAAGGCTTCCATGGCAAATTGGAAATAAAACTGTAAGTTAAAAAAGTAATTTACAGGGATGCCTGGGGGTCTCAGTCGGCTAGGTGTCTGCCTTTGGCTCAGGTCATGATCTCAGGGTCCTGGGATCAAGCCCCACATTGGGCTCCCTGTTGGGCAGGCAGCCTGCTTCTCTCTCTCCCTCTGTGCCACCCCTGTCCCCCCTCACTAGTGCGCTCTCACTCTTGCTCTCTCTCTCAAATAATTAATTTAAAAAATCAGTTTACACACACCCTGCCTTCTCCTGCTCATACACTTTTCATCTTCTTCCTTTGTTAAAATGTTTCCTTTCTTCCAGGCCCATATTTCCCTTTCCCTACTCCCAAGTAAAGCTCATTTCCTTGGAAGCACCATGGTATCTTGCTTCTTCTCTTCTGTGTTGTAGTTCAGTCTGCTGTGAGAAAACGATGATACACTTCTATTGTTATCCTTCAGATTTTCTTCACTCTTGGCAAAAGAGGGGAAGTTAGTTTTGTTTATTTTGACAGCTGTATGTAAAGCATTCGGCAGGCCTGGCGCATAGGGAGTGGTCAATAAGCAGTCACCGGCACCTTAGTGTGCTCTGTCCTCTTAGCCTTTAGTATCTGCACCAGGTCTAGTCCACACTGGGGCACAATTCTAGTTGCAGATCTTGGCTTTTCCTTCATGGAGTCTAGCCTGTCCCAGGACTGGGCACACAGTCTTGCCCAGTTGTGTCCCAATATATCACAAGTACAAATAAGTCAAAAGTGAAAACTGACTTAGGCCTGAAATATGCAGTTCATGTGGGTCAATGATGACATTGCTTATGCTTAAGACTTTAGGAAATTTAGGGGCACCTGGCTGCCTCAGTTTGTGGAGCACATGACTCTTGATTTCAAGGTTATAAGTTTGAGCTCAAAGTTGGGTGTAGAGTTTCTACAAAAAAATAAATGAGGGATGCCTGGGTGGCAGAGTCAGTTCGGGTCATGATCCCAGGGTCCTAGGATCAAGGCCCACATCGGCTCCCTCCTAGGCGGGAAGCCAGCTTCTCTCTACCTCTCCCCCTGCTTGTGTTCCTGCTCTCGCTATCTCTCTCTCTCTCTGTCAAATAAATAAATAAAATATTTTAATTAATTAATAAAAGGGGCACCTGGATGGCTCAGTTAGTTGAGCATGTGGCTCTTGATTTCAGCTCAGGTCATCTCAGGGTCATGAGATGGAGCCCCATGTTGATCTCCACACTGAGTGGGGAGTCTGCTTGAGATTCTTTCCCTCTGCCCCATCTCCAGCTCAGCCAGACTCTCTCTCAAATAAATAAATAAATCTTTAATAATAATAATAATAATAATAATAATAAATGAGAGAAAAAAAGACTTAAGGAAATTTGATAAATTTATAGTATGTTTTTGTTGAGTTTGGTGACCTGAACTAAGCTATTTTTATATCTCGAAGAGCAACCTAAAGTGCTAGGCCTGCCCTGTCCCATATTTTAGGGTAGGGGTGTACATACATTTTCCAAAAGTGTTGAGAGTATTTTAGGCTTCGTGAGGCTATAGGTTCTCTGTCACTGCTCCTCACGTGTGCTATTGTAGCATGAAAGCAGCCATGTACCAATGAAAACTGAGATTTGAAGGTCCTATCATTTCCATATCACACAATATTTTCCTTCATTTGATTTTATTGTCTTAATTCTTAATGTCAAGAAATATTCTTATTTCACAGGCCATGAGAAAACAGGCTGAGGACCAGATGCAGCCCCAGAGTCCAAAATCCGTGGATCTTCTGTTTCCAAGACTAGGTAGGAATCTATAAGAATCACCAACCTCAAGAGGGAGCTCTAAGATTTGGTCTGTGAATTCAGAGTCGCGCCCGAGTTTGTGAACATCTAGAGCTGACTCGGTTAGTCCAAGTTACCCCCAGACAAAAGAACTTCGCAGAAGAACCATGAAGCTCAAGGACACACTGATTTATTTCTTCTCTTTAATCACATGAAGGCTTATCACCTCCTTTCTCATGAGTGGCTGCGAAAGCACTGAATCATAAGAAGTTCATTTCCTGACCTCCCAGACTTACTGCAGTTTGGTCTCTTCACTCTGATACCTGCATCGTCGGAGACCTTGGGGTCACATCCAGCTGGGCATGTTCAGGCCTTATCTTATCTGACTGAATTGATCACTTTCGTTTCCTTGAAAACTCTTCTCTCTTTCTTGTCTGCATTCCTCTCTCCATGATTTTTTTCCATTTGTTTTCTCACCGGTCCTTTTGGCCAATTTTTCTTGGTCTCTTTTAGAGTTCCCTCTTATCTTCTGTTTATCCTGTAAATATTCTTTTACTTTCTAGGGCTCTTTTTTTTTTTAAAGATTATATTTATTTATTTATTTGACCGAGAGAAACATAGCTAGAGAGGGAACACAGGCAGGGGGAGTGAGAGAGGGAGAAGCAGGTTTCCTGCAGAGCAGGGAGCCAGATGCGGGACTCGATCCCCAGTCTCCGGGATCATGACCTGAGCCAAAGGCAGTCGCTTAACCAACTGAGCCACCCAGGCACCACCTCTAGGGCTCTATCTTAAACCAGCATTTTTTTTTTCCTACTTACGAATGGCTGCAAAACTGTGCCTAGATTGTCAGTCCAAATTCCCATACTGAACTCTGGACTGTGCATTCGTTTACCTTCTAGACAGTATATTTAGGTGTTCTGTGGGCATCTCAATTGAACATGTCCAAAACCTAAGTTATTGTCTTCCATTTCGATCTTTTCCCCCTCACCAATCCCCTACATTGGTAGATGGCATGAGTAGCAGTCCAGTTTGCCATATTGTCAGCTGTCTACGGGGTCTCTCCGACTGAGGCTCCTCTGGTGAGAACTATAGTCTCTATTTAAATAAACAGAGGCGAATCATGTGACCTTCTCCCACCCCCACTCCAAAGATGATTGGATTTGGGTGGATACTTAACCCAATCTGTGTCAATCAGATATCTCCTGGGATTATCCTCAGCCATTATGGGTGCTTGAACTAGAGCTGGGGCGGCTGTGTGCATGGAGAATAGAAAATTTGTCTGCACCGGAGAGAAGTTGATCCACAAAGAGAAGAAGGGAGAGTTGAAGAAACGGATGGAGTAATCTTGACTCTGCCCTCCGAACCTCCCAACTGCCTGTCCCTTGCCTGTAGGTCTACCTGCGTCCTCGAATCACCACCCTCTGATAGAAAATAGCTTGCCTCTAAATGTTTATAATCAATTACTATGTTAAATTTTCTCTACTGAGTTATCTAACATAAATTTTGTGTTCCTGGCTGGACCCTAACTAATGTAAATATCTTTGCAAATGCACACAGAGGTTGGCATCATTTATTTTAAGACCTGCTTATGTTTCACTGTACAAATTTCCACCATTTGTTTCATCATTTGGCTATTGATGAAAACTTGTTTCCAAGTTTTTTGCTACTGCAGTTAGTGTTGCAATGAACATTTTTGCATATATATGTATTTCTTTTTTTTTAAGATTTTATTTATTTGAGAGAGAGAAAGAGAGTGAGTGACTGAGAGAGAGCATGAGGGGAGAAGGTCAGAGGGAGAAGCAGACTCCCCGCAAAGCAGGGAGTCTGATGTGGGACTCAATCCTGGGACTCCAGGATCATGACCTGAGCCGAAGGCACTGGCTTAACAAACAAAGCCACCCAGGCCCCCAATATATATGTATCTCTATAGGATAAAGTAAAATTGCCAGAAGAAATATTGCTAGGTCATAAAGGGAAGTACATATTTTTAAATTTTAATGATATTCCCAAATTTCTGCCAAAAGTTTGTACCAATTTATATTATCAACAGTTGTGCATTAGAGTGCTTGTTTACCAACCCCCCTCAACTCTTGGCTGATCTCATAGGTGAAAAATATTCCATTGTTTCGATTTGCATTTTTTTGCATTCTGAATGAGCATAAGTATCTTTTCATACATTTGCTGAGCATTGTCATTTCTTTTTCTATGAACTACCATGTAACTGGTTTTATTTTTTGCTTTTTTTCCCACTAAATATTATATAATATGAACTTTATCTAAAACAATAATAAAAAGCAACATCACTAACAAAGACTGCAAATTATTTCATCCTGACTGTACCATAATTATTCTTTCATTATGTGACATTTAGATTGTTTCCAGTTTTTTTTTCATAACACTTACAAATTCCTAGATAGGGAGTTATCAGGACATAAGTGTGTGTGTGTGTGTGTATGTTGTGTTTAAGACTTTTGAAATACACTGCCAGGCTGTCCAATGAAAAGTTCATCCCAGTTTGTGTTTCCACCAGCAGACTATGAGGGTGCTCATCTGCCCATACAAAAGTATTCAGCCAAGAGGTAACTTCTGGAGTTTGTATCATGGACTACACACGCAAGATGGTTGGTCCCCTGACCTGGGGCCCAAGTAGTTGGTCTCCGGAATTACATGTTGAGGCTGCTCAGGTCTCCAGCATGAGCAGTTTCCTCTATCCATCATGGTGGAGTTAAAACTACAGATTAGTCCTTTTCAGTATGTTCTCATTCATTCTAAAACTGTTTGTTGAACATGTATTGTGCTGCGAGGCTTTTTCTTGTCCTGGAGGTCTCCCATCAAAAAGGGTGAGAGCTATAATTACACATAATTAGAAATACCGTGTATTTAGAAGGTGCTTGAGTTTTGGAGAAGGCCCAGTCATAGACTTGTGTGAATTTGGGCAGGGTGCTTAATTTCTCTGAGCTTCAGTTTTCTCTTACTTACAATTGAGATTATGAAACTGCTATCAGAGGACGGACTTTTTTTTTTTTTTTAATATTTTATTTATTTGACAGAGAGAAACACAGCCAGAGAGGGAACACAAGCAGGGGGACTGAGAGAGGGAGAAGCAGGCTTCCCGCCGAGCAGGGAGCCCGATGTGGGACTCGAACCCGGGTCTCCGGGATCATGACCTGAGCCGAAGGCAGTTGCTTAACCAACTGAGCCACCCAGGCGCCTCTGGAGGACGGACTTAAAGGGCCTGAGTGCCTGGCACATGTAGATGTTAGTGTAGGAATTAATCATGTGGGCTCTTGGAGTCGGGCTACATGGATTCAATCATGGCTGTGTTGCTTACTGTCTTTGTAACCATCAGCAAATTACATAATTTCTCTGTGCCTTCTTTCCTCAATTTAAAGTGGGCATAGGGGCACCTGGGTGGCTTAGTTGGTTGAGTATCTGCCTTTGGACCAAGTCATGATCCCAGGGTCCTGGGATCGAGCCCCACATCTGGCTCCCACCTTGGCAGGGAGCCTGCTTCTACCTCTCCCGCTTCCCCTGCTTGTGCGTTCTCTCTCTCTCTTTCTCTCTCTTTCTCTGTGTCAAATGAATAAATAAAAAGAAAATAAATAAATAAAGTGGGCATAAATGTACTTACTTCATACTGTTATTGAGAAGATCAAATGAAATGATATATGTAAAGTCCTTAGCATAGTACCTACAACCTAGTAAGTGTTCAATTAATAGGAGTTATTTTAAAACAGCTTTATTGAAGTGTAATTTACATATAGGCATACTTTATTGTGCTTCAGTTTATTGCACTTCACGGATACTGTTTCTTATAAATTGAAAGTTTAAGACTTTAGTGAAAGGAAGTAACTGCAGATGTGGTGGAAACAGCAAAGGAATTAGGGTTGGAAGTGGAGCCTGAGGGGGCACCTGGGTGATTCACTGGTTCAAGCGCCTGCCTCTTGATTTCAGCTCAGGTCATGATCTCAGGGTCGAGAGATGGAGCCCTGCATTGGGCTCCACACAAAGTAGGGAGTCTTCTTGGGATTCTTTCTCTCTTTTTCCCTCTACCCCTATCCCCCAAATAAATAAATAAATCTTAAAAGAAGGAGAAGGAGGAGGAGAAGGAGGAGGAGAAACAAGAAAGAGAAAGAAGAAAGAAAGAAAGAAAGCAAGCCAGCCAGCCTGAAGTTGGGACTGAATTGCTGCAACTTCATGTTAAAACTGAACAAATGAAGAGTTGCTTCTCATGGGTGAGGAAAGACAGTGTTCTCTTGAGGTGGAATCTGCTCCTAGTAAAGATGCCATAAAGGTTGTTGAAATGACAACAAAGGATATAGATTATTAAATAAACTTGTTGATAAAGCAAAAGCAAGTTTTGAGAGGACTGACTTTAATTTGAAAGAAGTTCTATGGGTAAAGTGCTGTCAAAATGTATCATATGATACAGAGAAATCATTCGTAAAAGGAAAAATAGGAAAAATCGAATGCTCCAGCAGACTTCATTGTGATCTTATTTTCAGAAATGGCCACAGCCTTTTGGCAACCGCCACCCTGCTCAGTTAGCAGCCATCAACGTAGAGGCAAGATCCTGCTTAAGCAAAAAGATTATAACTCACTGGAAGCTCAGATGATGGCTAGCATTTTTTAGCAATATTTTTAAATTAAGGCATGAACATTGATTATTTTAGACATAATGTGCTATTACACACTTAATAGTCTACAGTATAGTGTAAACACAACTTCTATTTGCACTGGAAAACCAAAAAATTCATTTGACTTGCTTTATCGTGATACTCACTTTATCGCATTGGTCTGGAACCAAGCCTACATCATCTCCAAGGTAATGCCTGGAGTGTTAAGGGCTGAATTGTATACCCTCCCAAATTCCTATGTCAAAGTTCTAACCCCTGGTATCTCAGAATAGGACTGCATTCAGATGGAGCGCCCAGGTAGCTCAGTTGGTTAAGCATCTGCCTTTGGCTCAGGTCATGATCCCGGGGTCCTGGAATCAAGCCCCCCTTCATTGGTCTTCCTGCTCAGCGGGGACCTCTGCCTGCTACTCCTCTTGCTTATGCGCCCTCTCTGTCAAACGAATAAATAAAAAAACGTAAAAAAACCAAACAAACCCCAAAACTACATTTAGCGATAAGATCTTTCAGGTTGTAATTAAATCACAAAGGGGCCATTAAGATAGACCCTAACCCAGTGTGACCAGTGTTCTTGTAAGCAGAGGACATTTGGACACACACTTGGATGGAGGGACAGTGGTGTGAAGCCAAAGGGAAAAGATGACCACCTACAGGCCATAGAGAAACGCCTAGGAAAGCCTATCCCTCCCTCACAACCCTTGAAAGGCAAATACGTGACTTTATGGTTATGGGCCCTGCCCACACCCTGACCTTAGACTTCCAGCCTCCACACATTTGTGTTCTTCCAGCCACGCAGTCTGCGGTGCTTTGTTATGGCACCCCTAACATAAAATTCACTTGTTTTTGTGTATAATTCAGTGATTTCCATTAAAAGAACAGAGTTCTGCAATCTAATACTAGGATATTTTCTTCGCTTCTAGAAGAGACCTGGCCCCCATTCGCATTTGCCCCCATCCCCACCTTCAGCCCCAGATGACCACTACTTTTCTGTCTGTATGATCTTTCTTTTTCTGGGCCTACAAATCCTCTCAATGATTAGGAAATCTTACATGTCAAAGAGCACGCACATTCTATATCCTGATTTTCTATTTGTTCAAGTACCTTATATTGAGTTTACATATTGCCCTGTAACTTCTACACAGTCCCATATCTATTATCATTTATTTGTAATATAAGGAAGACAAAAAATATTCCACGCTGCTGCAGAACTGTCTGAATGGGATTGAAATATTCAGTCAAAATCACCAGCATGATCATAAATTCAGAAATTGTTTGTTTTTAGCAGTGAATAAGGAAAAAAAAAGACTCTGAGAGAGAGAGCTCTCTTGAGGTACTGGAGGATAGAGAGCCCAAGAAGGGTTGCAGTAGAACTGCTAATGAGATCCGCTTCCCATGGGGAGAAGTGAACTGACAACCTACCTCCCCGGAGCTGCTCAGGCCCATCCAGTAACTAATCGGGATGTTTCATCAAGACCACATGTGCAGGCCTCACCTAGGCAGCAGAGCATCCCAGCTGCCAAATGCAATGTGCACGGAGAGGGGCTTTATGCAACACCTCCTTTTGTTGAAAAGATCTGTTTAGATGCAATCTAACGAGGGCATTATGTCAAAACTATCAACGGAGAAGTCTTGGCTTTTCTCACCCAGAAGACGTAGCCCCTCTGTTCACCCTACCAACCGAGAATAACTAATTTTCTGAACTAATTACACTGAGTTAACTAATTAACTAGAATTAATTAGAATTAGAATTAACTAATTAATTTCTGAATCAACTAATTACACTGAAACTATGGATTGGGATACTGATAAGTACATAGATGTGATCATTTATTCAGGAATATTTATCAAGTGCCTTCTCTGCGCCAGGTACCTCTCTAAGCCCTTGGGAATCTATCTGTGAGTAAACAAAGGTCCCTATGCTGGTGGCATCCGCATTTGTGAGGAGAAAGCTAGCAAATAAGCACTAAACAGAGTCAGAATAAAGAAGTTAGGGGCGACTGGGTGGCTCAGTTGGTTAAGCAACTGCTTTCGGCTCAGGTCATGATCCCGGAGACCAGGGATCGAGCCCCACATCGGGCTCCCTGCTCGACGGGAAGCCTGCTTCTCCCTCTCTCACTCTCCTTGCTTGTGTTCCCTCTCTAGCTATATTTCTCTCTGTCAAATAAATAAATAAAATCTTTAAAAAAAAAAAAAAGAATAAAGAAGTTAACGCAAGCGTGACGTCAGAAGGCATGAAGTTAAAATTGTATCAAGGGAAAGGGGTTGGGAGCACTAGGGGTGAGCATGGACAGGGTTGTGATTTTGTTCTTTTACTTTTTTTTTTCCAAGCCACTTTACTGATGTGTAGTTGACAGTCAAAAAGCTGTACGTATTTAATGTATAAGTGTGATGAGTTTGAAGATACATATACAGCAGGGAAACCATCACCACTCTGTATGGCTTAAATGGACCCATCACCTCCAAAAGTTTCTTCTGCCCTCTTTATCATTCTTTCCTTTTGTCAGGAGGTTGCAATTTTAAATAGGGTGATCTATGTCAGCCTTATTGAGAAAGTGGCATTAGAGCAAGATGTAAAGGAGGGGATGGAGTTAGTTAGCAATTCTCTCTGGAAAACGTGTGGTGCAGGCAGAAGGAACAGCCAGGGTGTATAATCTCTAAAGCAAAAGCAATCCCTAGCATATTCAAGGAGCACCCAAGAGGCCACTGTAGCTGGAATGGAGTGATCAAAGGAAGAGGTGCTGGAGGTAAGGAATTTCGTGAGGACTTCAGTTGTTATTCCAAGTGATGTGGGAAGACAGAAGAGCATTGTCATCAGAATGAAGTTTGGAAAGATTCCTGTGGGTAGACCGAAGGGAGAAAGGATAGACGCAGGAGTATAGGCTAGGAGCTTATGTCAGAATCCAGATAAGACATGGTGGTGGTTGAGGCCAGGAACAGGGGCCGTGGACATGCTGTTTGTGCAACTGGAGATTCATTTATCCAGCAAGTAATTCATAGGCACTGTATGTGTGCTGCGATGCTATGGTGCCCAACCTAGAGACAGTCCCTCTCCTTTACTGTAGATGATGATAAAAATAATACTTACCATGGAAGGAGGGCTTGCTACAAATCAGATTGGCTTAAAGAGGTGGAAAGGTGTTTTCTCGGTGAATCTGGACCTACTTCTAAAACTCAGGTACCACTCTTAGGTACCATTAAAGGGGAGGAAAGTCAAACCCTGAGAGCGTTAGTGAGTAGCACCGCAGGCAAAGGCAGAATTCAAGTGCAGTGGGTTGTGTTCCAGATTGCCTCCCTTAAAGATGGCAGCCGTGACAAGGTTATACTAGGATGATTTGGGAGGGAGGGGATGACTTTGAAGGTGAAGTTTTGTTTTGTTTTTTAAAGATTTTATTTATTTATTTATTTATTTATTTATTTATTTATTTATTTTTAAGATTTTATTTATTTTATTAGAGAGAGAGAACACAAGGGAGGAAACGGAGGGAGAGGGAGAAGCAGATTTCCTGCTGAGTAGGGAGCTGGACATGGGGCTCGAGCCCAGGACCCCCAGATCATGACCTGAGCCAGTGGCAGACACTTAACCAACTGAGCCACCCAGGTGCCCCGAAGCTAAGGATTAACAGTTTGTGGGAGGGTGGTGGGCGTGTGTGTGTGTGTGTGTGTGTGTGTGTGTGTGTGTGTAAAGGGTGGGTATAGAGAGAAGAGAAAACAGGGAAGATCATGTATAAAGATAGACCTAGAAGTGAGAAAGCAGGGCCTTGGAAAGACTGAAAAAAACTTCACCATGTTGTGGGATCCCCAAATGTGTGACGGATGATCATATAGAATGAACCCAGAAAAACAGACAGGGAATGCAACTTTGGGTTAATGCATCTATGGGTCAATAATCTACTAATTGCATTTTCTTCCTCGGATTTCCTGTTGCAAATATATCAATTGGTAGAGAATGGATCTTGGAGTCAGAGAAACAACGGCAGCCCAAGAAGCAGCTTGTAGTGGGAAGGCTAAAGGCCACAGTATCCATTGCCCTCTCCATCTAACACAAATAAATATACTGAGTAAAGCAAACACAGCTTCAGGAAAAGTCCTCTGCCCACATTTACATCCAACCCTTTTGGAGCCTCCATTATAGACTAGACTAACTGAACTCTGCTCTACCACTTATTAGCTTTAACATGAATTATTTCACATCTGTAAGCTTCATTTATCTACTCTATGAAATCGATATACTACCCATCTCAGAATTATCACCACTCTAACTGAGCTCATGCATACAAATTGCATGTTTGACACTTCTAGTCATTTGCAAAGTTCAAATATCTAAATAACAATTCCTCATTCTGATAAAGAGTGCATTTTGATTATCCCACCAATTGGATAAATGATTTAATCTTAAGTGTTACAGGAATAAATGTTTAAGTTCTACAAACTCCATCCAGTTTAGTCCAGAACTTTCTGTTTATTTCAAAATAAGATGGGAATTTCTTGGCATATGATGTCTGGAAGGAGGGGAATGCACTGACTTGTCAAGCAGAGAACCCACTGGTCTGGCCCACTGAGAAGTGCCCAGGCTTTGAACCTGACTAATTCGGGATTAACTGGGGTGCTGTGCTTGATGTCATTAGTGGCATTGGGAATGAATTTGCACTGCCTTGCTTTCTCAAATGCGGCTTGCTTTCTCAGGAGAAATGATGCCGTAAATTGTTTCGTGAGACATCAACAACTCCACAAGGAAGAAAGTCTTCCACAAAATATTGTAGTCATTGGGAGGACAAAATTCTGGGAAGTCCACCCAAATTCTTGTAAGATGCGGACAGACGTCTGCAAAGAACATAAGCAGAGCAATTCAAAAGTCCTGGTAGCGTGCGTAGTGTGAGCCCACGTGTGTATGTAGCAGTATTTTGTCCTCAAAGCCAAGGACCCTCAAACTTGTTCCCCCAGTTGGCCTTTGTACCCCTTTATTAGTTTTTTTTTTTGGTTTTTGGTTTTTGTGGGGGAGAGAAACTTTAGCAGATGCCTCACTGAACTAGGAACCTGATGCAGGGCTCAAACCCATGACCCCGAGATCACCACCTGAGCCAAAACCGTGGGTTAGACGCTCAACCGCCTGTGTCACCCAAGGGCCCCTCTGGTATTTCTTTTTTTAAGATTTTATTTATTTGACAGAGAGAAACACAGCCAGAGAGGGAACACAAGCAGGGGGAGTGAGAGAGGGAGAAGCAGGCTTCCCATCCAGCAGGGAGCCCCATATGGGGCTCGATTCCGGGTCTTCGGGATCATGACCTGAGCCAAAGGCAGTCGCTTAACCAACTGAGCCACCCAGGTGTCCCCCCCTCTGGTATTTCTAACTTAAGTCGTTAAGTGGGTAAAGGTCCAGTGTACTCAGTGGTTCTAAATCAATATTTAGTCTCACAAAAGTATTTGGAGGGGTTATGGACCCAGTGATGGTGAGAGTTTCAAAGCAAGTATGGATCCGAATCCAAAAATGGGAGAGAAATGTTTCTCAGGCTTGGTACATCCAGAAATACCAGGACTGTCTGTGTGGGGGGACAAGTGGGGTAAAACGATGTGTTCAGGGAGATGACCATGTGGGGAATGGACTCAGAGGGGAATCGTGTGTGTAAGGGCAATGCAGGATGGGAGGGGGTGGGATGAGAACAGAGTAGGGGTCCATCCACAGGGTCCCAGGTGGAAACAGCCACTCTTCTTTAAATGTCACGTGCATCACTGCCTGAAGACGGCATCTCTCCCTCTGAAGGATTCCTGTAAAGATTAAGAAGCCTTGAAATAGGGGCGCCTGGGTGGCTCAGTTGGTTAAGCCGCTGGAGTCCCGGGATCAAGTCCCACATCGGGTTCCCAGCGCCATGGGGAGTCTGCTTCTCCCTCTGACCTTCTCCCCTCTCATGCTCTCTCACTCACTCTCTCTCTCTCAATAAATAAATAAAATTAAAACAAACTAACCAAAACAAAGATTTATTTTTAAAAAAAGAAGCCTTGAAATATATTTGTGGAAGTTCAGTTCACATCTATTTTGATCATATTCTCTGAGCACTTCTGAGAGAACAGAGCCATCACACCAGGCTTGGAGGCCAGAGGCAGCTGAATCTTCCAGGCCTCACATCTCTTGGACCCATGGTCCCAACTCAAGTGGCAGAAGAGTAGAAAACACCGTCGCTTCCTGTTTCTGTCTCTGCCACTAACTCTTACCTGTACACTGAGCTTCGAAGAACAAATGGGGACAAAGAATTTAGCCTGGTTAGTCAGCTATTCTCTTGCCCACGAAACAACATAGCAACAAACAACTTAGAGGCTCTTCAATCCTCTGATGTGTTTAATTTGTTATCTAGCAAGCAGTAAAAATAAATTCTCCTGAGTTTTATAATATTTACAGTCCTCTAGTTAGGGAACTGGAGTTTGCCCAGGAGGCATATTGCGAAGTGATTGTCTGGCCCTAGGGAAAGACCCAGAATTCAGTAGCACTCCAGTTGGCCTAGCGATGTTTAGATGTTTATCGGAATGGTGAAGATTTCCAAATGGGGCTTATCAGTGTGTGAAGGCACTTATCACAAGGGAAGACTTCCATTGATTTGGTTCAAAGGACAGCCCAAGACACACAGTGAGTCACATTCTCTGCCCAGCTCCCTGCAACCCTCCCACCCCCACTGGATGACCCAGGCCCTCTTCCCTGGGGTCTAGGTTTAAAATTATAAGTCAGCTGTGGCAGTTTGCTTTCCTCTCAGGTCGGTATGTCATGCTTAATTTTGATTGTAAGAATGCAATTGGTGGGAGATGGATGGTCAGTACCCACTGGTGCCAGGGCCAAATTTTCAAGATCTTAGCTGAGTATCTTGGACACTTCTGAGCAGATGAGAAAGGACAACCAACTCCTAATGCACGGACAGGAGGAAAGGCAGCATGGACAGAGGCTCAGACTCCAATGACTGTACACCCTTTGCTTTTCAAGTCTAATTCTCAGTGTTCTCCACTAGCAATCCTGTGATGTTTCAGGACTAGTTTTAAAAATGAAGAAATATTTAATGTTATTGATCACTATCCATGTGCTGTGTTTCTAGGACTGTTTATTTATTGGTGTTTCTGTAAAACACACACACACACACACACACACACACACACAAACAGCAGCCATTTTTTATTGTGGAAGCAGTCTCAGTGGAAATCAGCAGGATTTAGTTTGATGTGGGCATTTTTGTTGCACATCTCCCCAGAAATGCTTGAGTTAATATTTTTACAGTAGGAAAAAACAAAACAAAACAGGAAAAGCTTTTGAAGCCAGATGTCTCTTTCAAAATTGCTGATGGGGAATCTTTTCTCATGTTAAGATTTCAGTGAAGGTGTTCAAATAAAATCAGTCATACTTAAGGTTTCTGCCTTTTTTGTTTGTCTCAGTCAAATAAAGCTGTGTATTCTAGTGAAGAAACCAAAGGCCAAAGGCCAAAGGCCAAAGATAGTTTCTGGTGATTGTCTTGAATTAGGGAAGACATTTCAGCAGTGACTTCAGCCTTGGCAGATGGGAAGGCTGTTCAAGTCATGGTCAGAGGATGAAAGAGCTCCAAAATCTAAGTCAGATTTGGACTGAAGACACTGTGCTTGCAATTTGTTTAAGGCACTTTTTACTAGTTTTCTGATCTGTACCAGATCTTGATTGCCAGCTATCTCTTTGTTAAATGTCAGTAAGAAATAACTTCTAGTCTAAAATATTCACCTATCAACAAAGCGATGTATGTTTTGGAAAGAGTCAACAACCAAGAAATAAAGTGACTTCAGTTGGTTTTCCTCCACTTATTTCCCTTGGTAGAATCCATCCTTGTGTGCTAGTTAACTCTCCTTTATTTGTTTCATACTAAACTAAAACCTACATAATCTAAATACATTGGCGCTAACCTCTCAATCTGGCTACTTGACCACCATCATCGTTGCTGGTAAAAAAAACCTCTCTGACCTTTCTTTCTTGTCTGATTCAATTCTCACACCCTCTGAGTCTCCGCTTTCCTAGTCTCAGTCAGTCCTCCATGAATGAAATCCTCCCTTCCTTTGCATATTCCTCTACTGCTCTCATATACTTTATAGTCATGTGTATATGGGTCATTCTTACCTGTTGAGAGCCCCATCAGGGCAGGGGCTGTGCCTCATGCATCTTTGCATGCCAGCACCTGGCTCCATGTCTGCCATTATAGAAGGCTTGTCAAAGGGTGCCTGGGTGGCTCAGTTGGCTAAGCAACTGCCTTCGGCTCAGGTCATGATCCTGGAGTCCCAGGATCAAGTCCCGCATCGGGCTCCCTGCTCAACAAGGAGTCTCCTTCTCCCTCTGACCCTCTCCCTCTCATGCTCTCTCTCGCTCTCTCAAATAAATAAATAAAATATTAAAAAAAAAAAGAATGCTTGTCTAAATACTTGTTGACTGAAAGGATGCCATGTGCTGGGCACTCTGTTGGACTAAAAGATGGAGAAGGAGTCAGTCCCTTTTCTCAAGGAGCATACAATGTAGTGGGCCAGAGAAGATCCAGCCATAAATACAATATAAGATTGTGTGTGACAGGTGTCATTATCAGTGAAATATTTGAAGTGGATGCTGGGAGGAACCTTCCAAACAAAGACCTGCGACAGCGACAGCAAAGGGAGAAAACATGAGGTATCTAAGTTGTCTGGTGAATTTCAATTTGTCCAGGTGGCATCACATAGGTGTCCAGAAATGGTGGGAGGTTAGATTGGAAACCTTCAGATGACTAAACGTCATAAGTTTGGGGGTTTTTTCTTCAAATTATAGAGAGGTACTAAAAGTTTTTGATGCACCAGGAATGACGTGGGAGGGTGGACTGGTATTGCTTTAAGGTTTAAATATGCCTGTATTGCTGAGAAGAATGTGGACAGGAATCTTGACTAATTCTATGTCTCATTCCCTTTGCTACTGAATGTAGACTAGTAGAAAGACATTATCACAGCAGTGTTTTAGAAGGACGGTTTTGCGAGGGTACAAAGAATGAGATCTGGAGGAGGGGAAGGAGGTCAGGGAGGCCAGTTGGGAGGCCGAGAGTTTTGAAGGCCTGAAGAAATGCCTTAGAGGTCAAAGGAAAGTAATAAAATGATTTTCAGACTGGGTCACTCTGAGAACTCCATGAACAGTTAATTAGTCAAGAGTGACCTGTTTTGCTCTGAGGGTTGGGGAGGAGCGGGAGGCAAGAAGCAAGATGATGGATTAAGCCTTGAGGTGCTGGAAGCACATCCAGGAGAATATTTCCAGCAGATCATTGGAAATATGTGAAAAGAACATGAAGAAGAGAGCAAGAGACAGTAGAGGCAGAGAAATTTGGAAGCTCTTCATGTGAAAGGATGGGTGGCAAAACCGCATGAGTCCATGGAAGTGAGTAGGGTCTTAGAAAATTCCATGACTAAATCTTAGGAAAAGGTTTCATTTAGGGGACAGGAAGAAAACAGCCAGCAAAATGCCCCAGGATTAGGGATCTAATAATAGGGTAGATCCTTAGATGTCCCCGCCCCAGGAAATAGGGGGCTAAGGGATCCAAGCTGGGTCTGGTTTCTAGTGAGGTTTCCATAGATGCAGATAGTTCAAGGACAAGGAGGATGGAGGAAACACTTGTGTATCACATAACTGGAAGATCACTGGCAACTTTCAAGAGGGTACCTCCAGTTGCAAGATAGGAGGAAAACCGAAAGTCTAGCAGAGGATTGCAGACCCAAGTGCTTATAAGGACCAGAGAGGTAACAGAAGTGAGCAAGGAGATTGTGATGATCTGGTGATCACATGCCCTACCCAGAGGTAGCAGCCATGCCCAGACCATTGTTGCCACATGGAAAGGGTGACCCAGGACAGCCAGCTATCTGACTTTCACAGGGAAGACTGAAATTCTTATTTTTTTAAAGACTTTTATTTATTTTTTTTGACATAGAGAGAGATCACAAATAGGCAGAGAGGCAGGCAGAGAAAGAGGGGAAATAGGCTCCCCGCCGAGCAGAGAGCCAGATGTGGGGCTAGATACCAGGACCCTGAGATCATGACCCGAGCCAAAGGCAGAGGCTTAACCCTCTGAGCCACTCAGGTACCCCTGAAATTCTTATTTTTAAGTGAAATTTTCCAATTTTAAAAACATGTGAGAGTCAAATGAAACATACCAATTCACTGTATCTGGTATTTGAGTCTCCAATACTAACAACTTAGGCTAAGTTTGAAGGCATTGATGAGAAGAGAGGCATCTTCTAAGGTATAACCAGTCTGCTGAGTGTTTTAGAGACTGGAGTGCTAGCAGGTAACAGAGAGATGATGGAAGATTCTGGAAAGAGAGGCCCAGGGGAGGAAGTGGAAGTCATGAGATCCATAGGAAGAAGAGATACATTTTCCTTTCAAATGAGAGGGATGAAGAGAGTTAAGAGAGACATGTTAAATAGTGAGAATGAGGCTTGAGGAAAATTAGGGCAGATTAAGGACTTTGAACTTAGTTTCATCAGTGAACTCTAAGAAGTAGATGTTGAGATTTCCTGCTGAGGAAGAGGGAGGTGAGGACTGCACTTGGGCCATGGGAGGGTGGGGACTGTAACAGTAGTTCCTGGGGTTAGGGTTCAACAAGGGACAAATCAAACAAATAAAGATGTGGTTCGGGTTGATAGCATATGTCTATAGGGATTTTACATTTACTCAGCACTTTTTAAGTGGCTTCTGCATTCTGGGCACTTGGCGGTTTCCAGTCAAGTTAAGGAGATAGATGAAGAAGTAAGTAATTATCACAAGGCTGTAAATGTCACAGAGGGGTGCAAACAGGGTGCTTTTGGGACAAGAGGAGAAACATCCTGGAAGGCTTTCTGAGGAGAGAAAATTTAAAGTCTGTGTTTAAAAAAATAAGTTGTAATAGAGAATAAACTGATGGTTACCAGAGGGGAGGGTGGTGTGGGGAGCGGGGCAATAGGCGATGGTGACTAAGGAGGGCACCTGTTGTGATGAGCACTGGGGGATGTATAGACGTGACAAATCACTATGTTGGACACCTGAAACTACTATAACACTGTATGTTAACTACACTGAAATTAAAATTAAAACTTAATAAAAAAGAAAAAGAAGTTGTAATCACTATGAAGGTGAAGGCAATGGTGAAAGAAGAGACAATATATATAAAACATTAGAGGTAACAGCAGGCATGGTGCATTCTGGGAATTTCAGCTACTTTCCTGTATCTGAAACAGTGCCCTTGGCAGAGCGAAAAAGGATGAAATTGATGAGTAAACACAAAGAAACATGAATGGTCATGGAACTTGGACTTGCCCTATAGACAAGGAAAAACCATAGAAAGATTTCAAGCATGACAGTGACATTATCAGTTTGTTAGATAGAACACATTGACTGTAATCAAGAAGATCAAGAACTGAGGCCAATTTTGATGTGCAATTACATACTCAGCCACAGAGGATATATCTTGATTGATTTAGGTTAATAATGACAGTCTTAATCTCTTTATCCACTGATTAGGGTTGGGACTTGCAGCCCACTTTAGGTTAATAAGGTATAAAAGGATGTACAGAAGTACCGTCTAGGAAAGTAGGCTTCGGTAAGTAGGAAGTACTTGAGAAGAAAGCTTCTCTTTCTCTGTTCTTCCTCTCTTTCTGGATGTTGTTCTGTGAAGACTATATTCGGAGCTATAGCAATTATTTTGAGATTATAAGGCAATAAGTCTAAGGATGGAAGCAATAAATTGAAGATGGCAGAACACAAGATAGACCCTGTGCTCTTGGTGTTGGAGGAGGTCATCAAGAGGATGTGGCCGGTGGTTGACCCACAAACTGGACCCAAGCAATCAGTGGTTCTTCACCTTCTTCCCTGTCCTTAGAGTATATCTTTCTGCCCACCATTTCTATAGCCAGAGCCATTTCAAGGGCACAACTTGAGAAAGTAATGTATACCGTCTGAACTGTGTATGTGACTGAACCCCATTACAGCCTCAATATATAAACCTTTAAGATTCTGTGAGTGGACATAGAGAACTACTCATCTTGTGGCTGCCCACGATGAACCTTGTATGTAAGCCCCCTTGCTTATTAAAACTGCCAACTAGTAAAAAACAAAACAAAAAACAAAACAAAACAAAACAAAACAAAAAAAAACAAAAAACCCTGCCAACTACCAATCTGGAGTGGTCCTCCTCTTTCTTTGGTTTCTCTTTGCCCCCATGTACAGACACCAATTTCAGATATCACTGAGGGAATTCCCAAAGTTGCAAACCAACTATGGTGACATTTTTGTTTCCAAAACCCCTCTGGGATGACATGCCTTGAGCTTAACAAGTCAGTAATTGGTGCAGCCACAGTTAAAATCATGATTAGTTGGATATTTTGTTAATTGGCCATCACAGTAGAAAGTTTAAGAAGCAAGAGATCCTAAACTGCTATCACTCGTGTATAGTCCTATTTCTGTGCTCAAGAGAGTCAATGCATACTGTTGGTTAGTATTCTATATCCATCACCCGTCTTTACCCTTCCCTGCCATACGTCATACCCAAATTAGACAAAGGTACCTTATTCATCCATGTAATCATCATTGTAGCTTTACTTGCTCTCTCCTAAACAGAATTCATTTCTTTCATTGAAAGTCCCAGTGTTACATGATGTAATGAGCACTGGGTGTTATATATAAATAATGAGTCACTGAACTCTACCTCTGAAACTAATAATACACTATATGTTAATTAATTGAATTTAAGTAAAAAAAAAAAAAAAAAGTCCCAGTGTTGGGGCACCTGGGTAGTGCACTTGGTTAAACATCCAACTCTTGGTTTTAGCTCAGATCATGATCTCAGTGTCGTGGGATCCATCCCTGCATTAGGCTCCACACTCAGCACAGTGTGGAGATTCTCTTTCTCTTTCCCTCTGCCCTGCATACTCTCTCTCTCAAATAGATAAGTAAATCTTTTTTTATTATTATTATTTTATTTGTTTATTTGACAGAGAGAGAGAGATCACAAATAGGCAGACAGGCAGGAGGAAGCAGGCTCCCTGCTGAGCAGAGAGCCTGACTCGGGCCTCGATCTCAGGACCTTGACATCATGATCTGAGCCAAAGGCAGAGGCTTTAACCCACTGAGGCACCCAGGTGCCCAATAAGTAAATCTTAAAGAAAAAAAAAATCCTAGTGTCTTGGGACCTTGGCTGGCTCAGTGGGTAGAACATGTGACTGTTGATCTCAGGGCCATGAGTTTGAGCCCCATGTTGGGTGTGGAGATTACTTAAATAAATAAATTAATTTTTTAAAAAAGTCCCACTGTCGGCACCTGGGTGGCTCAGTTGGTTAAGCCTCTGCCTTCGGCTCAGGTCATGATCCCGGAGACCCAGGATTGAGCCCCACATCGGGCTTCCTGCTCAGCAGGAAGCCTGCTTCTCCCTCTCTCACTCCCCCTGCTTGTGTTCCCTCTCTGGCTGTGTTTCTCTCTGTCAAATAAATAAAATCTTTAAAAAAAAAAAATAAATAGATAGATAGATAGATAGATAAATAATAAGTCCCACTGTTGGTATTATATTAAATGATAGTTGGGCACCTGGGTGGCTCAGTGGATTAAAGCCTCTGTCTTCAGCTCAGGTCATGATCTCAGGGTCCTGGGATCGAGGCCCACGTTGGGCTCTCTGCTCAGCAGGGAGTCTCCTTCCTCTCTCTCTGCCTACTTGCGATCTCTCTTTCTGTCAAATAAATAAATAAAATCTTTATAAAAAATAAAAATAAAAACCTCTGAGTTAAAAAAAAATAGTTAATTGTGACACCAGGGGCCTTGTTTTCTTTATCTGTGTGCCCCTGGCACAAAGACTGGCAAATAGTAGATGCTCAAAAAAATGTGTTTTAAATGGAACTTTGAGATAAAGGGTTTAATAAAGAGAATATTGGACCTATTTTATATGTTTCCCCAGATTGGCCTCATTGACCTTCAAGCTGCTCACTAATAGAGAGCCCTGGTGGGGGTGCCTGGGTGGCTCAGTGGGTTAAAGCCTCTGTCTTAGGCTCAGGTCATGATCTCAGGGTCCTGGGATAGAAGCCCACATTGGGCTCTCTGCTCTGCAGGGAGCCTGCTTCCTCCTCTCTCTCTGCCTGCCTCTCTGCCTACTTGTGATCTCTCTCTCTGTCAAATAAATCAATAAAATATTTTAAAAAAAAAAGAGAGAGAGAGAGAGAGCCCTGATGGTGTTTACCCGCCCTGGTGTTGGGAACATCTCAGGCATGCCCTCCATCACACACACACAGTAAGAGCTGCTGTGGAACCATGAGTGTCAAGCCGGCTCAACCTGACTCATGGAGCCTCTGACTCCTCCCACCACTTTTAGACTCAGAGACAATACTGTACCTCCCTCAGGCTGTGGCTTCCCCAGTGGATGCCTAGAGAGGTCTTGGGTTACACAGCCAGGAGTGCAAGGAACATATCACCCTGTGAGGTCTACTTTGACCAAAGAATGACAGGAAGTGAAGAGGAGCTAGTATATTAACTCTTTTCCCTTCCTCCTTGATGGATCACTCTGGGCACCATGACTCCATATGGCATGAACAAGCAACTCACCATGTTTCTCATGAAGCTGTCACCAATCCCCTAATGTGCCACTTTGTATTTACTATTTCTCCATTCTTGATTGGCTTCCTTTCTACTCACTTTTGCTGCTCTGGGATTTTATTTCCTTTCTTATTAGCATATACCCTTGCCTCAGACATTGGTTTTTAGGCTAAGAGAAAGATTCTATTATTCAGTATCAGTTTTCTTATTGCATCTTTAAAATATATTGTATATTTGTGGATGCCACCTCAGTTAATATTCTTTCAAACATAGGTAGGCAAGGATGCCAAACAGCACAGGATTTTTAAAAACTCTTTTTAAGTAAACCATTATCTATGAGAAGCATTTCTTAAAAATCAAGTCTTTCTATTTTTTAAACATACTTTTTAAAAAATATTTTATTTATTTGTCAGAGAGGGAGAGACAGGCAGCACAGTAGGGGAAAGGGCAAGAGGCAGAGGGAGAAGCAGACTCCCTACTGAGCAGGGAGCCCAATGTGGGGCTCTATCCCAGGACTCTGGGATCGTGACCTGAGCTGAAGGCAGAACTTAATCAACTGAGTTACCCAGACATCCCCATTTTTAAATATTCTTAAAGAAGGTGAAACAAGATCTAAAGGGCATCAAATTAATGCCTATGATAAGCAAATATTTAATTGTCCTGGATTTTAAACACTGAGTTGTCAGTTTGGGCTTGATAAGGATTGCTTTAAAGTGGCATTATTTCTCAAGGCATCAAGCTTGTGTTGACAAGTTTCCTGAAAGAGAGTTAGAAGACTAATTGAAAGATACGCAATTAACTTTTGTTTAACGTTTGGTTATCTTAATGTCATATCAATAAAAGCTACAGCTTTTATCAGAGTGTCTGAGTTGTTTTCCTTTGACAAATGTGGAGTACTCGATTATTTTTAAATCATTTATTCTGTTTATTGGAGAAATTTTTTGGATGCAGTTAAATTTGCTTTATGCTGAATACATGGAGGAGTTATGTATAATTAATGGAAATGTCCTCGGGGGGAAAAAGGCTTCCATCTCAGTGGCATCATAATCATTCTGAATTTATGGATGACTCTTAACTGTAGGGGTCTGTAATCATTAGCCAAAGTAAATGAAAAACATAATTTACAATAAAGATATTAACCTACATAATTTTATTTGACATAACAAATTCTGAAGATTTTAGCATATTGCTAAGCTACCCAGAACAGAAACACATATTCAAAGGCAAAAAAAAAAATAAATAAATATTGGGTCTTCTCTGGGAAGAACCAACAGAGGAATTATACGAGTCGACAGGGATGTTTCAAGAAAAAAAAAATGGAATACAATAAATCTGGCAAATATTACATTCTTGATCATTTGAATTTCAAATTATTCAAGCATATATTCTTAAGAATAAAAAAGCCTTCAGAACTCCCCCAGTTGAGATTGGAAAATAATAGTATTAATACTAAAATATGTACATATTAAACACAGTCAACTCTCAACCATCCACTAATGGATGAGGGTACAGAGGACCCTAACCAATCAGCAGATGTTAGTTAAATGCTAACTGTGGTGATTTTGTCTAGAGATCACTGCCTGGATAATTGCAACTATGTTCCTTGACCAAAATGGAAATTGCTAACATAAACTATGACCTCCTTCATAACTGAGTTTGCCTAATCACCAGGCCCTCTGGAAAAGAGAAGATAATAACAGATAAGGAAGGAATGGTAAGGGAGGTAGGATGGTCTAAGGGAGGAGAATTTTGTGACCCAAATGTTGCTACCAGCACAAGAAGAATAAAGAAAAGCTTTTGTATTACTTAGAAGCAATCACTGGTATTCTTCAAAAGAGCAGTTTCAGACACTCCATCTTTTGGCCATGACCAGATAATTGGAACTAGGATTAGCCTTAAACAACTAGGAAACTGGACAAAATATAGGAAACAACTGTTTTCAGACTTTGGGCAACGGGTAGCCTGACACTGTGATTCCTCGAAGAGGGTGGCTCTAAGATAACCCTGGCTTTCTACCTGGAGACACCTGCTGGCCACGGAGTAGGAGGGTGGATTCCATGTAAAACACAATAGTTTTATTAAGTTGAAGTGACAAAGTTCAGAATTCAGGAGGGCTGAAGCTGCTGGAAGTTTGTAGGGAAGAGTTGCAGAGAGGAAGTAACTACCTAGAAAAAGACTTCCAGAAGTCTGTAAGGGTTTGTTTGGAGTCGTTGCTGAGTACAGTGAAATTCCACAGTTTGGGCAGAGAAAGGCTGGGGAGCTGTGAACGGAACAGTTCCTGAGCTTACACAGAGCTGGAATTGCTCAAATTCTCACTAAGCAGGGAGGAGAGTCCTCAATGATCACTAGGAGTGTTCTACAGAAACCCTCGAAAAACCATACTTTAGTAACATTACTAAACTACTCTTAGAATAAAAGCAACTTTACTTCCATTCTAAAAAGGCTTAAAAACAAGCCCCCAAAGGATCAAGTACCTTTACTGCCTACCATAACAAAACACAACAATTTTTAAAGAAAGACAACAAAACCCAGACACTCAACAATGTAAAACTCATGATGTCCAGCATCGAATAAAAGTTTACTAAACATACCAAGAAGCAGGAACATGTAACCTATAACCAGAAGAAAAATTGCCAAAAAAGGACCCAGAATTGGTAACGATGGCTAGAATTAGCAGATAAGATTGTTCAAGCAGGGAACCTGGGTGGCTCAGTCAGTTAAGCTTCTACCTTCGGCTCAGGTCATAAATCCCAGGATCCTCGGATCCAGCTCTTCATCAGGCTCCCTGCTCAGTGGGGAGCCTGCTTCTCCCTCTCCTTCTGCCTGCCACTCTGCTTACTTGTGCCCTCTTTCCATTTCTCTATCAAATAAATAAATAAATCTTACCAAAAAAAAAAAAAGATTGTTAAAGCAGCTTTAAAAAAAAAAAGATTTTATTTATTTGACAGAAAGAAACACAGAAACACAGTGAGAGAGGGAACACAAGCAGGGGGAGTGAGAGAGAGAGAAGCAGGCTTCCCGCCGAGCAGGGAGCCCAATATGGGGCTCAATCCCAGGTCTCCGGGATCATGACCTGAGCTGAAGGCAGTCACCCAACCAACTGAGCCACCCAGGCACCCCAAAAGCAACTCTTATAACAATGTTTGACTATGTAAGTGAAAGCATGAACAAAGTGGGGCACCTGGGATCCAGCTCTGTGTTGGGCTGCCTGTGCAGCGGGGAATCTGCTTGTCTCCCTCTCTCTCCCTCTGGGCTCTCTCTCTCTCTCCCTCTTTCTCTCAAATAAATAAATACTTAAAAAAAAAAGAAAGAAAAGAAAGCATGAACAAAGTTAGAGAGAAATGGAAGACATTTTCAAAAAATGCAGTTTCAACTGAATGATGGACAGAGATACCAGACTAAAAAAAAAGAAGAAAAGGAATGGGGAGCATAACATGAAGGAAGTGGACAGAGACCGTTTATTCCAGAGGGATGGTTGCAAAGACAGAAAGGGGCAGCAAGGGCACCTGGGTGGCTCAGCTGGTTAAGCTACTGCCTTCGGCTCAGGTCGTGATCCTGGAGTCCTGGGATGGAGTCCCACATAGGGCCGCCTTCTGGGTGGGAAGCTTGCTTCTCCCTCTCTCACTCCCGCTGCTTGTGTTCCCTCGCTCGCTGTGTTTCTCTCTGTCAAATAAATAAAATCTTAAAAAAAAAAGAAAGAAAGAAAGAAAGAAAGGGGCAGCAAGGCCTATCAAAGGCTTGGATTATTGTTGTTTTTTCCTAGGAAAAATATGAGAACCTAAAAATGAAAGCTAAAGACAGTTGTTAGAAATAAGGAATTGTGTGAGGCTGATGGTTCTAGGCAGCTTTAGGAGAGAAAGTTTTCTCTAAAGGGAAGATGAATGATTTTTCCCTGAGACAATGGAAAGAAGCTGAATATAAAATAGACACAGAAAGTTCAAGGGAATTAAACAAAGCCTGGGTAATTAATGGAATTTCAGTAAACAGGAGGCAAAATCATTTACTAAGAGGGATTGGGAAATCCAATGAGTAAAAAAATGAGAAGGAGCCTGAATCAGAGAAAATATAAGCAATGAATAAAAGAACTATGGAAGGGTAGCTCAAAACAGCCCCATTTCCTCAAACACTGTGAATTGAGTAGATGCCAGAATCAGTAAGAAGGAAATAATAAAATGCAAAAGAGGAGGATTTGAGTTCAAATATGAAAAGGAAAATGATTTGCCTTTTTATTTTCGTATACTAAATCCCGTGAAAACTTTCTAAAAGAATAATGTTTAGGGAGTTAGAATAGTAAAGAGACTGTGCCCTGGGAAAGAAGAAGGAAAATGAGAGGTGAAAAAAACTGGACAAGTTAGACAAGAGTAAAGAGGCTGTAATCTTTAGGCCACAAAATTTTATTTTTGAAAGTACATTTGTAAGCTTGGATAATAAAACTAGGCATAAGTGACACTGGGTTGCAATGCAAACTACAAAGCTATTAAATTTCTGTGTTGTTGGGCAGCTGGGTTTCTCAGTGGGTTAAAGCCTCTGCCTTCAGCTCAGGTCATGATCTCAGGGTCCTGGGATCGAGGCCCACGTCACTCTCTGCTCTGCAGGGAGCCTGCTTCCTCCTCTTTCTCTGCCTGCCCCTCTGCCTACTTGTGATCTCTTGTGTAGATTAAATAAATAAAATCTTTTAAAAAAAATTTCTGTGTTGCATATTGAGGTGAAAGAGTCAGGCCAGGAGTCAGAGGACATGATGTTGTGTCTGGCCTCTGACAGTGACCATCTTTATGAGCTAGTTATCTCATCTCTCTGGGTCTGTTTCTACATCTGTAAAATAGGCAAAAGGCCAATTTTGCCTACTCTGGATGAATTTTCACAAATCAAATGAGATTATACACAAAAACACTTTGTTCTCTATTTGGTGCTATAAAACACAAGACATGTGTAGACCTTTTTTGTGTTACCCACCCAGTGCTTGGTGATTCACCTTTCTCTCAGAGTTGCTTTCCTATCCCCTAGCTGGATTTACTACATCACTCCACCTACCTACGCACAATGGATTGGACCAGAATTGAACAACTAATCCTGGGTGGACTAATCAGATTCTCTGGGGAATTTAGAATTGGGACCAAGTCTATCCAGTCTGAACTGATTATTTGAACAGACATAAACTGTGGAGCAATGGGTTGGTCATCTTCTGCCTACTGAGGGCAGGGAGATGTGAAAAAAAGCCAGTCTAGAGAGAGAATGAGGCTGATAAACAGGGGGAACTGACATAAGAGTAAGAGGGGTGGGAAGAGGACTAATACTTTAGATAGCTGCACAGTTCTAGGTTCTTCCTCTTGGTCTGACTGCTTTACTTGTCTGGGATTCTGTAAAATACTCTTGTGTCAAAAACAGGACAAATCCTGTCTTTTTTTTTCCTTTCAAAATATGGCTCATGTTTTTCTGTACTTTTCAACTTAAGAATCTTAACTAAAGCAATATAGTGGTTCAATAGAGTCCCTCTACCCCACCCAAAATTCATGTCTACACAGAACTTCAGAATGTAACCTTGTTTGGGAATTGGATCTCTGCAGATGTAGTGAAGATGATTCAAATGGGTTTTGATCCAGTGACTGGTGTTCTTAGACAAGTAGAAGAGGATACAAGAAATGCACAGAGAAGGCCATAGAAAGACAAAGGTAGACGGGGTGTCTGGGTGACTCAGTTAGTTAAGTGTCTGCCTTTGGCTCAAGTCATGATTGCAGGGTCCTGGGCTTGAGCCCCACGTTGGGCTCCCAGCTCAGTTGGGAGTCTGCTTGTCCCTTTACCTCCCCCACCCCACCCCACCACTGCTTGTGCTCCCTCCCTCACACTCTCTCTCTAAAATAAATGAATAAAATATTTAAAAGAAAAAGAAAAAGAAGGTAGGCATAAATTGGAGTTATGCTGACACAGGCAAAGGGTTGCTTGAGGCCACCATAAGTTTGAAGGGCCAAGGAAGAATTCTTCCTTATGTTCTTCAGGGGGAGCATGGTTCTGATGACACCTTGATTTTGGGTTTCTGGTTTCCCAAACAATGAGAGGATAAATTTATGTGGGTTTTTTTTGAATTTATTTTTTTAAGGTAATCTGTTTTTTAAAAATATTTTATTTATTTATTTGACAGAGAGAGAGATCACAAGTAGGCAGAGAGGCAGACAGAGAGAGAGGAGGAAGCAGGCTTCCCGCCGAGCAGAGAGCCCGATGCAGGCCTCGATCCCAGGACCCTGAGATCATGACCTGAGCCGAAGGCAGAGGCTTTAACCCACTGAGCCACCCAGGCACCCTTTTCAAATTTTTTAAAAAGATTTTGTTCATTCAAGAAATACAGAGAGAAAAACTCGAGAGAGAAAGAGAGAGCATGAGCAGGGAGAGAGGCAGAGGGAGAGGACTCCTCCTGAGCTGGGAGACCAGTGGGGCTTGATCCCAAGACCCAAAGACCCTGACCCGAGACGGAAGCACACACTTAATCTGAGCCACCCAGGTGCTCCAAACTTATGTTGTTTTAAGACACCCAGTTTGTGGGGGCACCTGGGTGGCTCAGTCATTAAGCCTCTGCCTTCGGCTCAGGTCATGATCCCATAGTCCCAGGATCCAGCCTCTCATCAGGCTCCCTGCTCGGCGGGGAGCCTGCCTCTCTCTCTCTCTCTCTCTCTCTCTCTCTCACTCACACTCCCCTTGCTTGTGTTCCCTCCCTAGCTGTGTTATTCTCTGTCAAATAAATAAATAAAATCTTTTAAAAAAAAAAAAAGACACCCAGTTTGTGGTACTTTATTACAGCAGCCCTGGAAAACACAAGGAGCATTATAGGACAATTTACCTCAAAATTGCTGTTTTCAAGCTTTGTTGTCGTGGAAAGGGCTAGCCTCTATACTAGGGAGAAACCCCTGAAGCTCTCAAGTGTCTTCTAGGCCCACAGCTCTTTTTCTGAGAAATATGTCCCTTGTGGTTTGTTCAGCATAAAGGTGTTATATTTCTTACCATGTGAAACCACTGCTACTACTCCAGCCACATGTGCTTAGAACCCGAGTTTCCTGGGAATGAGCTAGTCAGAAGGCCAAGAGGAGTTTGGTGTCAAACTGCCTGACAGGCCTCACTCTGTATTAGATGGTGACAAATCAACTCAACAGGAAATACAAATGCTAACTAAACAAAGAGTAGGCAATATCCTAATCCATGCTGAGCTTTTGTTTCATTTATGCATAAGCCTATAGATATCCCTGTCTGGGAAGCTCTGTGACCAAGAGTGGCTGCCATGAAGCAGAGGACAACCCATGGTGGCCCATGGATCCCAGAAACAAACCCCCATTATCAGGGATCATCTGGGCACACACCCTGTTTCAACTTGTTTTAGTCTGCTCAGGATACCATAATAAAATACTATGCTATATAATAAAATATAGAGACAAGCAAGAAGTATAGATAGGAAGATTGAAATCAGAAAATTATGGGCAATGCACTCTTTTGGATAAATCATCTCTCAGCCTACTAATCTCTATGGATTTTCCTGGCCATGTAGTAACTGACAGTTCCAGAGGCAAACACAGCTTGCCTTGGAATAAGACTGTATCAGTGTGTGGCTCCATGTGTTCACTCTATCTGTCTCTGGACATTGGGCAAGTTAGCCAGTATGTGTGGAAAGAGATGCAAAATCTTTCTCATCACATGCTGTATGCACTGAGCAAAGAGCTGGTTGCTCTAAAGTTTTGTCCCCAGGGCAGAAAAGGAAGAAGATTGTGTTCCTTCCCATTGCTCTTACTAATCAAGAGCTCCTGTGTGCTCCAACAAGAAGTTCTTCTTAGTTAGATGAATGGATGTGTAGAGAGGCAAGAGGCCAGGACTTATGGGCTCAAGAATGTGTAAGATTTATTGGAGCTGCTGGTTAGAACACTGCTGTTTTCGTGAACTGGACCAAAATGCTCTCACACCAAGCTTTCACCAATAAAATAAATAGCCTCAGGTGTCTATCGACCTAAGAGGACCTGCCTGTAGTTGATATAATTGCCAAACCACTCACTGGGAACTTGACAGATGAGTCCTTTAGCTTTTAATTCAGGATGAGAATCTGCACCAAAAAAATAAGACTAATCTTTTTTAAAGAGAAATATAAATTCCTATTTTCTTAATCTTTCACTCACTCCACAATGTTTATTGAGTGCCTACTATGTGATAGGCACTGTTCTTGGAGATTGAAATAGATTGATGAGCAAAACAAAGATTTGTGCCTTCATGGGATTTGTATTCTAGTATGGAGAGATAGGTAATTAGCAATAGGCATGATGAATAAGTAAGTTATATAGTATATGCTAGGAGGCTATCAGTGTTTTAGAAAAAGAAAGAAGAGCATAATAAGAGGAATTGAAACTGTCAGGGGCTGGTTGCCTTTTTTTTTTTTTTTTAAGATTTTTATTTATTTGACAGAGAGAAACACAGCGAGAGAGGGAACACAAGCAGCAGGAGTGAGAGAGGGAGAAGCAGGCTTCCCACCGAGCATGAAGCCCGATGTGGGACTCAATCCCGGGTCTCCAGGATCATGACCTGAGCCGAAGGCAGTTGCCTAACCAACTGAGCCACCCAGGCGCCCCGGCTGGTTGCCATTTTAAATAGAGTAGTCAAGGTAGGCTTTATTGGGAAGGTAACATTTGAAGAAAGGCTTGAAGAAGTTGAAAGGATTGAAGAAGTAGATGTCTAGGTTCAGAGCACACCAGACAAAGGAAACAGCAACACAAGAGTGTGCTTGGTATCTTTGAAGACTATCAGGGAGCCATGGTGGCTGGAGCAGTGGGGTGGGTCAGGGAGGGGATTGTGGATGCTGGGAGAAGGAACAAGGACCTGTAGGGCACTACTTTTATACTGTAGGATTTTTATTCTGAATGACATGGGACTCTGTTAGAGGGTTTTGAGCAAAGGAGTGATATGTTCTCTCTTATGTTATAACCAGATCACTTTGACTGCTGTGTTGCGAGATGATTGTATGAGAGCAAGTGTGGAAAGGTGAAAAACAGATAGAACACAATTTCATTTATCAAGAAGAAAGACAATGCGGCATAAACTAGGCTATAATAATGGAAGTGATGAGAAGTAGTCAGATTTTGGGTAGCATCTGTGGATAGAGCCCATTGGAGTTGCTACGGATTGGAAATGTTACATAAGAAAGAAAGAAAAAAAAAACCAGCTGAGTTAGATAACTAGGATCATCAAGACGGAGAAAGCTGCAGGTTGTTGGATATACAATCTGGAGGTCAGGGGAAAAAAGTCTGGGCTGGAGTTATAAATGGGGGAGTTGTTGGCATAAAAGTGGTATTTAAAGCCAAAGCCTGAGTGAGATCACTAAGGAAGTGAGTGTGGATAGAGAAGAGATCCGGGAAATGAGGCTTTGAGCACACCAACATTCCTGAGTTTGGAGAAAAAGAGGACTTGGCAAAAGGCATCAAGATGGAATAATCAGGAAAGGGGAGAATGCAGGAGTGACATTCTTGACCAGGTGAGAAGGAGTGCGATCTGGTATACAAATGGAGGGGTTGGCTCTGGACAGGAGCACAGGGAGTTCTTCTGTACTACCACACATTTTGGCTGACCTACATATCTGGTGTTGTCTTTACATAGTAAAGATCATTCTTGGTTATCTAGGAATTCTTTATGGTCGTGCCAAAGCAGTTCCCCATTGGCCACTTGGCAAGTAATAATTTCACTAACGGTCAGCGCTTCACAGATCTCATTCTTGAACACAACATATTATCTGTCTTTCTAATGAGATGGCATAGCTGAAAAGAGCTAGAGTCCCCATGACCAAGCCAGGATTGTAACCAGGTTCTCAGTGTTCATTTGCAAAGTGCTGCCATAATGAAGTACCACAAACCGAGTGGCTTTCAATTCAAAATGTACTGTCTTCCAGTTCTGGAAGCTATAAGAGAGAAATCAAGATGCTGGCAGTGTGAATTCCTCCTACGGCTGGGAGAGAGAATCTGTCCCATGCTTCTCTTTTGGCATCTGGTGATTTGGTAGCAGTCTGGGGCCTTCTGATCTCATAGATGCATCACCTTAAACTTTACCTTTATGTTCACATGGTATTCTCTCTGTGTGCTTATCTTTTTGTGTCTGAATTTTCCCTTTTTTTTTTTAAATTTATTTATTTATTTATTTATTTATTTATTTATTATTTATTTTTTTCCCATTCCCAACACCCAGTGCTCCACGCTCTAGGCGCCCCCAGTACCCACCACCAGGCTCTCTC